>JALPQI010001586.1:0-115756 GCA_025490895.1 Thaumatotibia leucotreta | reverse complement strand
GTTTTTTTCGGGAATATATGAAAATTTCGGTATTTTTCGGGTTTTTACAGCAATAATCAATATCACTGTTACTCCTTTCTATTTATTTCAATTGACTTTTCCTCGATGACATCGCGGTCTCCATGGTATAAGTGAAAATTACACCTAATTTACATTGGGTTAAGAGTTGAAAATTATAGTGGAATCTTTCATTGATTTTTCCGAAAAATCCGGAAAAAGCGAGCTGTTTGGAAAAAAGAAAAGGGATTTAATCCGGAAATTTTCAACACTAAGTGTGATTAAAAATTAAATGACAAACTTTCAGGGTTCGTTAATTTTAACTTCCTTACTTAGTTACCTACTTATTTTTTTTAAAGGTACTCATGTCGAGTTATTTTATAAAACTTTGGTAGGTATACTTTTTTACCAATCTAATCTAGTATCTTGTACGTTCACAGCGTTGTTTTAAATAGAAGCTTTCCTTATAGGTGCCTTATGGAGTCACAATGCCTGTTAAAGTGAAAGCGCTTTGTGCTGTCCCTTACCTGGCGTCAAACGTCGAGGCCATAGATTTCGGCTCTGTGAGATGTGGAGACAAAATAATAACCACAATTTCTCTGAAAAATGTGTAAGTTGTGCCAGATCCCACCTATACCACTCTTAGTAACGGTAACCGTTTTATTTCATATTTATACTCAATACTCAATCTTTATTGCACTTATAATGTGGTTTATTTACAAGGTGTTACACAGTAAGTTACAGAGACATTATAAACCTGTTGGGCACGACAAATTTTTTTGTCGAGTGAGGGAGACTTATAATTAAAGTAAATGGTATTTATTCCCGTTATTGTTACGACAGGGGCAAACCGACATGCATCTGGTTCGTAACATTAAAATTAAAAGTTCAAGGCCACAATCCTATGACAGTGTTGGATAGTTCTGGAAAATATGAACCAGGCGAGGGTGGACGGCTGAGCATTGCTTTTAAACCGATCACAGAAGTAAGTTGTTATTATACAAGTTTAGGGGGGGGTTTCGTTTCTTATAAGCAGAGATCGGACAAATGTGCGTCATTGTTCGCAATAATATGGACATGAATCTAACGATGATTGAATAATTAATATAATTATTCATTTAATAATTTTCAGAAAATTTTCGTGACAACCAGAGTCTTTCGCAGTTGATTTTTTCTATGGTAAGCACATCTGTTACGACATTGTGGGATTTCAGAAAATTACCTTTTTGACACCGGTAAAGAACTATGAAAACCTTTGTGAATAGACCCCTCAAAGCTTCGAAATCAAATTTCAAGAAATTATTCGTTTAATTATTCATTCAATCAAATTTGGTGCCATGTCCATATTATTGCGAACAATGACGCACATTTGTCCGATCCCTGCTTATACCTACCTACTTTAGGTGTAGTGAAATTTATTTTCTCAACTTTTCTCAAAAAAAAATGTTATCTCAGGATTATGTGCAGGTAGATTTGTTAAAGGTAACCTGTAATTATTATCCAGTACATATTCATAACAGGGATTGTGGGATTCGTTTCGTTTTATTATCGTCTGCGATCTCTATCACGGTCTCCAAACTGGCCCTACTAGTTATTATCCTGTTTTCGTTGATTATTTTAACAGATGGTGTATGAAGGCATGTTATTATTCCGGTTCCACATGAATCCCAGAAAAATGGCAATACCAGTAAGAGGGGTTGGCATTGTACCCCAAGTCCATATAATCGGACCAAACGTTGCGTTTCCCCCAACGCTGCCATGGGCAGAAAGAACTGACAACTACTTTGGGTTGACCAACCCCTGCCCGTTTCCTATAGAACTCATATTCGCGCATAGTGATCAGTAAGTAAAACAAACTTACTATTGAATAGTAATGGAAGTAATAACTAATATAGTATATTACCATCATGGCATTTATGAAAACGAGTAGGTATAAGGAATCATTTTTAAGTACCTATTATAATTATCAGTTTACAAATTTTCTGTGCAATCAATTTTATTCCACTCATACGCAGTCGCATTGTTATTGTCATTGTCAAGGATCAATGCTCGTCCAATTTTACGTAGATTACTTTTCGCTAAACTTTTCTCTGCGTTTATAAATTTTAAATTTACACAGCATTTTATTTTATTTACCAGACTCTGGGTTGAAGAGGAACAAATATACCATTTACTGTATAAATACTACAATAAACCGGAAGAAATGCTTGTTCCTGCAATTACACCTGGTGCCGGTATGCACCGAGAAATAGTTAATTTCTACACGAACTTCACAGACAGTGTTAAAAGGTACGAGTTTTGATTGTTACTACACTATTGCAGACATCGGGAAACCAAACTTTGCTGGCTGCGTAGCCATAGGTGTGTCATCATTTTTATTTTAAATAGCAATAGACAACAGCTTATTTTAAATAATAGCAAAAAAACAAAGCTGACCTCCAAGATACCTACCTATTCTGGGTAGGTATTATAAGTACTTGCATTCTCTTGTTTTGGTATTTAAATTCAGTGATTACTCGTAAACATTTCAACCGTTAATATTTGAAACAAGTTTCGTGGGTAGGCAGTATTTTTTATGTACGACTGTACGTTGTCTAATATTATATAAGTAGATATTAATAAAATTGTCCTATACTTAGGGAAATGGAGGCGGAAGCGGCTGCAATGCGAAGCGTGAGAGGGAAATCTCCATCTCTGGCAAGGTACGTAAGTAAATAAATCGCTGTCCCTATAGTACAAGGTTCTATGTTTATGAATAAATAAATAATAATATATGGATATAGAATCTTGTAATATTCGGATCTGTTAAATTGATATTAGTTTTGTATCATTTATAAATTTTATAATTATTACCTTAACCCTTCGTCTGTGTTTGATAAGAATGATAAGGATCCGTACAATAGGTATTGAACTCAAACCAATAAATAATTTGAATTAAAAATACATTGTACTGATCGTTAGCATAGCAACCACAGAAGAGGGGTTAAGAAAATTACAAAGTTTATTTAAAAAATGTATACAATGTACTAAGTACTCATAAGTATTACTCATAATCAAGGCACCATCATAACTATCATAAGCATAACTAGACGTTTCGCGATTCCGGCAGAAAACTTATGCGTGCTAGGTCTCCACTCCCCAGAAAACTAAAATTTCGACAATAAAAGGAACAAATTCACTAATAATTGAATTATTTTTCCAGAAAATTTTTCAGAACTCCTAGACCTGCCGGAAAAGCAAACGCGTCACCTAAGGATACGCCGGATGTTGTACAAAGAAAATTCAGAACAGAAGCAGAAATTACAGTAGGTATGTATGTAAAAAAATTGCAATAATTGTCTGGGCGAAATTGGATCTTTATAACGTCTAAGATAAAGCTGTACTTATTAAGCTAGCATTTGGAATCCGTTAATTGTGACAGATAGTAACAATAATTATGAAATTTCAGTCAGTTTTGATAATTTGTTCATCACCTGTCTTAAAGGTTTGCTGCCTTTTGTTATATTACATACTGAATTTTACCGCTTCACACAATAAATAATTAAATACTAAATTCCAATTTTTGTTTGTTCAAGAAAAAATAAGAGCATTAAAAGAATTCGGTAGGGATCCACTTCAAGAATGTTTAAATGCATTTGATCGTCGCAGTCCTAGTAAGCAACAAGAAGTACGTTCTAAGGGGCTCATTGTTTTTTGTCACGGATCTCCGTATGAAGGTAATTTATTGGATTTATGGAAAATGGTAAATATATAACTAACCTGCCTCATTGTTGAAGTTAGGTGTCGTCTATATGCGCCTTTATATAGAATTCGTTCTTCTTGATTCTTCATTTTAATTTTAGAAATCCAATCACAAGAAATGGCATACACTATTGGTATGAAATTGGGTATACCAACTGTTAATATAGATTTATGTCTGGTAGAAGCATTATGTTGCCTTAATACTGAAGCCAAGTCAATAATTATGACTGCTATTGATGAAGCATTTGAAATACACAAAAGAAGTACCGCGAAAGATACAGAAAATGAATATGCTGAAGGTCTGTATTACTAATGCTTATTCATCCAAGCAATGTTAATTCGTAAGTTGATTGGCAAGCAACTCGTTGCAATAGTAGTTTATGCAACCGAGCGTAATGAGAGGCATTAAAAAATGAGTGTGTTTTATGAAACGAGCGTAGCGAATAGAATTACGTATAGTTGCATACACTGCTTTATCTAAATACATCGTCGTTTTTGAGACCGGTGCCCTATAAAAGGTTAAACTTGTGCTCTCGAAAAAGCGTTTTTTTAATACTTGAATATTTGGTGAAAACTAAGTAAGTCGGTTTAGGTTGGTATGAGGGTGGTCGGGTCGCCCCTTGATAAAGTTTTTTTTTGCATAAAAGTTCTTCCTTCTACCATTAGTCTTTTCTCCTAGTTAATTAAAATGCTGTTTTGAATGTTCCCTTTAACGTATCACCACTACTTTTTTATTAGATATTTCGACTCGATTGTACTCATTTTCTTAATCAGAAATAGCCGATGAAATGGAAGATCAATTTGACATGATTTTGAAAAAGCTTCTAGTCTTAGCAAATAGCAAACACATGACAACACCTCGTTCAAAGACTGGTGACAAAAAAAAGAAAGAGAAAGAAAATCCTGCAGTCGAAACGGGATCAACCATGATGTTTCACCAGGTATTTATTTAAGTATTGTATGAATTATTTAGTTTTATGACATACTCGTACTGCATGAATGTACAATTCTACTATGGTCTCGAGGTAACGAGATGACTATTTATTGTGTAGATTTGCATGTGGTGACCTAGTTTCTCCAATTCCAACCAAGCACATCCTTCGTCAAAACAGTCAAGTCGCTTGTACAAAGTGTACAAACCAACTGTTATACGCTTTTCACTCTGAAAAAAAAAACCATCGAAATCGAGTTTAGTGAAAAGTACAGGTAATTTTATATTGTCTAGCCGTCTCGTAATCGGCCATGTAAAGTTTTCTAAAGGTATGAATATTATACAGGTAGCAGTCGTTTTAAGGTTCAAGAAAATGCGGCTCCTTTATCTTTATTTCATATGAATTGTTAATAATCTTTTTTTTAAGAAGGCATCTATTTGTCTCTTAGTGAGGTTTGCTTGTCACCCGACCCGTGTTACCTAATATAAAACTTACAATTTTAATGTTTATAGGATTTGATACAACAGTTGCTGATAGATTTTTTTGCTTTGCCAAAATTTCATCGAGGATTTGTTGTGGACACACTAACGAGTTTCACGATGAACCAACCGGCAATGGCCCTTACTACAATAATCAAAAGCAAACAGTCTATAAAAAACTTACACTTGATACTATGTCAATCAGATTTTTACAATTGGGCTACAATGTACGAAGATACTCTACACGAAAATGAATTGTTAGATGAGTAAGTACATTTTCGATATTATTTATATAATACTTTCTCTTATGGACGAATAATTCAATTTGAATGATTTTTTCTTATAATTTTCTAGGCCAGTAGAGAAAGTATATGACGAAGCGGAAATTGCTGACATCGTTAAAGGTATTGAACTAATGGACGGCGACGAATATGAAAAGTTAACTCCGGAATTTCGAGGTCTGTATATCACCTACGCTTTGGAAAAGCGGAGGAAAAAGTTTATAGAAAAGCAAGGGTACGCAGTTTTTCTTTACACACGTTTTAAATAAAAAATATGTCTTTGATTGAAAAATAAAGTTAAAATTTAACTAATAAATTCATTTTACTGGCAGGTTAATGAAACCCAACGGAAAAACAGATGGAATTGTTAAAGGTATACAGCAGTAATAAGTAATGTTACGTACCTAGTAAGAGGGCTGTTCCGAAAGTTTTTAGCTGTTCCAGGTCTATTCATGCGATTTAAATGAAACTTACATTCACCATGGTGAAGGATATTGCAAAAAATTTCAATGCAGGATCGGGCGGTATAAATTTGGTTTTAGAAAGTGTTTTAATTTTTTATTATTTTGTTTTACTTAGACGTGGCGAGCCTAACTCAATGACCATGATGGGCGGTTAAAAACGCAGATTTCTCATGAGATGCTAGTAACATGATCCGCCTTTAAAATTACACTACACTATAATCATTATTGAAATGTGGTAGGTACAAAATGGGCTCGTTCAAAAATCATGTGATCATATTTTGGCGATTTTTGATTCCCTCCCCCCCTTGGTGATATTTGGTGAACGTAAGATCAGGATCAGGTCAGATCGTGATCATTCGTGATATTTTGCTTCACTTACTTTCGTAATAGCCCCTCAGTAAGTGCTATATTAAAGCATTTCTCAAAATGTTTGTAAGTGGGTGAATTAACTTTTTTCTGTCTGTTATTGCCATGGTTACGGTCGCCTGAGTCACGCTGGTTTTATGCAAAATTATGCTACTTAACCCTTCGTATGCCTTGTCCCGTATCCGTCCCAAGCAATTGGACCATAAATAATAAACTTCAAGGTTATAAATTTAATACCATTTTTTGACAGAAGCATACGAAAGGTTAAACATTATACAAAACGCTATATAAAGGTATTATATAAAGGGTAAACGTTATGCAAACAATTCATCTGGTGTTAATAAGCCCTTTCCTTAATGGACCATCTACAGATATGCACTACCTACATGCATGTTTGTGATGTTTGCCTAATTTAAGTAGCATAATTTTGCATAAAACCAGCGTGACCGCAACCATGGCAATAACAGACAGAAAAAAGTTGATTCACCCAAGTAGATTTCGATCATGTCTGTGATATTGATACACACAGTACTTGACCCTTCAGCCACCAGGGTGTGAGAAACACAGACAACATAACCTTATGTTGGTTATGTTGTCTGTGGTGAGAAAAAGCTTCACAGAAAGCGGCCGCCGGCATCATTCCAAAAATTTCTTTAGGGCAAAATCCATCCTA
Organism: Thaumatotibia leucotreta; assembly: GCA_025490895.1. Taxonomy (NCBI): domain Eukaryota; kingdom Metazoa; phylum Arthropoda; class Insecta; order Lepidoptera; family Tortricidae; genus Thaumatotibia; species Thaumatotibia leucotreta. The sequence goes on along the minus strand of JALPQI010001586.1, from coordinate 108,823 downwards.
CTGTTCTGTCGATATACAAGGTGGTTATGAGTATACCGACAGACTTTACCCATTCACTTTTTTATGACAAAAGAGGTAAAACATAAAGTATCATATATCATTTTTGGACAATAAGGCTTTTCTTTCATTTAAAGATTATTCCGTAAGTTTTTTCTCATTTTCTCTAACGTCAATCAATGGTTACGTCGTACGTCAAGATGAAAACCCATACTGTAAAATGTAGATTGCAGTAATTTTTATACAGAATTTCTATTTAATAAATTGGAAAGAACTTAAAAGAGTAGGTTATTCGGTAGTATACAAACGTAACATCACTTTTGTGTATTTCTTACTGTTCGAAAAAAAAGATCAATATATTGACTTGCCAGTCATCATGCCTATTCTATGAATAATTTGGTGAATTATTTTTAAATGTTACTTGAAAACTTAACATGTATTAAACGCAATAAAATAAATTCAACAGTTTGACGCTCCTGTCGCCGACCTCATTTCAAAAAGCTTCAACGAAAAATACGGCAGGCGAATAAAAAACTTTCTGTATTTTATGTATCTATCGTGGGATGATTTGATACTTCGAATCTTCGCGAAAATCCTAGGGGTTTTGCGAAAACGCGGATAATAGGTTAGGTTAGGTTAGTTTGCATAACCCCTAGGATTTTCGCGAAGATTCGAAGTATCAAATCATCCTACGACATATCGACAATATTATAATAAAATGATCTTTATTGCACGTCTCATAAACTACAAAAAAATACATTTAAAGGTAGAGGTAACATAACAAGCGGCCTCTTCGCTAAAGAGCGACCTCTTCCACACAACGTTTTGGGTAATGAATTGATGCAACTAGTAAAAGACAATAGGTGATGAAAGACAGAGTAATGCTTTGGTAGTGAGGGCCACCGCATATGGGATTCTCTTAGCGTTGAGCGCGCAGGCTTGTGTCTTTGTGGGCTTGAATCGGACTAAGTTATCGTGGCTTCAGACTGAGGGTGCGGCTCCACTGAGGCGGAGAGGAACGGAGATGTGCAAAATTGGCCAATGAGACCGCATGACAGTGTTTCGAATTTTGAATTTGAAGAATGTAATTGGTCAATTTTGCACATCTCCGCTCCTCTCCGCCTCAGTGGAGCCGCAGCCTGAGGCTCTAGAAAGAGTATTCTCAATATTGGACACGGATATTTCACGACTCTTTAGTTTCTCTAACACAACGGATCGAGGGATATTGGCTTGGCACGGCCTGAGTAAGACGCATCCCTAATACTGTCAATACTGTCATACAACCGAGTACGAAAGTGAGTATATGGGTTCGATCCCCACCTCGGATGTTGGTGAACTAGGTATTATTTTCTTTGATATGTGACATCAAATATTTATAATTTTTTGTGTTTTTTTTTTATTTAACAGAGTCGGCACTTCGCGTAAAAAGCTCAGACGAAAAGAAAAAAGGAAAAAAGGATGAAAAAGGTACGCAAAGATATTAATAATATTCATGCTAATTCTATTCATGTTCTACGGTCCATTCATCTTTAGGTTGTCTTATCTAGTAAACAACTTTCTAACCTAAGAGTAGGGTAAGTTGTGGATCAATGACACAACTAAATTTCAAACCATTGTATCTCTGGTGTTTTTGAAGTTACGAGTGAGATATTGTGTTCGAAGATAAACAATTTAGTTGGCTATCGAATCGCATTCTTGGTTTCTACTTATTTTCAATAGTATATGTGTTATACAACTTTAAACAAAAAATGAGATTTGTTTCATTGTGTCCCCGTGCATGTATTCAATGAAACACCTGAATTTTTACATTGAAACAGATGTAATAAATCCAATGAACTATGAAACAGACTTAACCAACATTGGAACTGTGTTATATGCAACATATATACAGGGTGGTCCAAACCTTGACGTCAAAAAAATTTTTTTAGGTTTCTTACGTCATGGGCTATCAGAATATACCCCATGTATGTTAGCCAATTTTTTGTAGTTTTCGAGTTATGAATTTTTGAATTTTTTTTTTTTAAATTCTGGAATTAAGAAATTTATTGATAAAAAAAAAACTATTGAGTTTTTTAAATTTTTTTTTTTGTAAAAGTGTTACTACAAATAATGCATTTACTGACAAAAAAAATAGCGTCCTCACTTTGATACAAGTAGGATAAAAAATATGAAATTTTACCTTCCAATAAAATTAATATTATGTTTTCTGAGACTTCGGAGATCTTCAGGATGTGAGAGCGTAGCGTCTCCCAATGACCGATAGATGCCGCTAGCGTCTATGAAGCCGCTCCACAGCCCGTAGCGCGCCGCTGTGACGTAGTTTCCGCTCAAACAGCTTCCTGTAACCAACCAGCTCGCACCCGGCGACTCGCCGCCATTTCATTGTTGAGGAGAATGTAAAGGTTGATAAAATATTGCCACCAGGAAGGCATTATCCAGATCTCCGAAGTCTCAGAAAACATAATATAAATTTTATTGGAAGGTAAAATTTCATATTATGTGTTTCGTTCGACTTCGGAGATCTTCAGGATGTGAGACCTGTCTATTATCTCCTGGTGGCGAGTCAGCGGGTGCAGAAATGTTAGGGCTCTACTGCCCTAAACCAACCAATGAATTTTGACGTGTAGTCAATAAAATTAAGAATACATGATGCATCGCTTTGCATTCAGAGGTTAAGAATAGGCTCAAACGAGGCTTTTCGGTTGGGTTGACATGCTATTTGCATACATCTACAGAGTAGATATCCGCAGATTATATATAGGACTTACTCATCCGCAGTTTTTACACATAAGTTTCACATAACATTTTCGGTAATTTATACGAATTGACACGTCCAGAATACCGGGTTCATATTTTGATGTTATCTAATTTAGAACGGAATTTCAGAAATGAAATAATTAAGTGAGAATTATTAGAATAATTGTCTACGTATAATACAGTACAGTGTAAGGTCATGGACTCTAAACTCGGTATTAACATTCCATATGTGGGTTTCTCTCTGATATTTCGTACAGCTGTTCAGATTAAAACTAGTATTCTTTAAGCGTTTAATCAAACAGGCACCTTGAAGGCGAAGGTTTCGCCAAATAAATACTTTACAAATAATATTAATCAGAGATTATCGTTCGCTACGCTAAATGCGATAAAATATGAGAGGATATTTTCGTTACTTGATTTGATGAGACAACTGGCAGACGATGTTATTTTTAGCGTACCACGATGACTATTTTCCATATGGGCGTACCTGTTTTTACTTTGGAGAAACGCCAACGGAACACCAGCAGACTTTTCTTTTGATCTGGTCAGTCAGCGTCGGTGTAGCAGCGTTCCGCTTACCTCAACGCATCGTGCGTTCAGTTAGGGCCAGTAGACTGAGACATACTGTGGCACGTGAACGTTTGAGGTGAGCGAACAGGTCGATGGACGGGGTACCCTAGCGGGTGAAGATCTGCTCAGTGGCCTCCGGGCGCTGGTGCCGCTCGGGGGTGCAGAGTCCCCTAGCTCGTCCGTCGACTTCCTGAAAGTACCGACCTGTAGGTATATGAACCGAACTGGTTCCGTAAGTTCTGAACCTGTAGTGCGTAGGCAATTCCCTGATGCCAATACTTTCTGCGTTGGTCGTTGTAACTAATAATCATACTAACTATCGATCTCCTCAGGTTCTCCTTAAGTTTTAAAGTGTAGTTTTTTTTTTTTGGAGTCGCAGTGCAAGTTCCCTGTTGGAGACCATGCACCGGCTTCCTGTTGAGGACCGACTGAGAATGCGGTGCGTTGATCAATATACTCAGTATAGTGTTTCCTTCTTACCTCGATATGAACGTATTTTATTACGTTCTTAATTCACCATGGGAGATTCCCTCAAGAGTCCGGTTGGCAGATGAGATGGGAGCTGGCATGGGACTCTGTAATCGCCCGAAGCAGTGTTAGGGCCTGCGATAGTGCAACCAGCCTCCATGGACGCCCAAGTTCGTAAGGTTGAGTCCGTCTAGGAGCGCACGACGTTGGACGCGAGACAGGCTGTCTCGCAACCAATCATTTACCTTATTTTCCCTGCAGGACGCAAATGTTGTGGCTATGGTTTGAGTAAGGATTGTAACGTATTTCAGGTAGTATATTTGCTAACCTAGGTTGATGGGGGTCGATCTGGTAATCTGTACTACTTTTTCGACTGGATTGCTATCTTGATAGGTGATCAAACGTTGGTCAGAAATGTATCATGTGGACGCAGTCACGGACGCATCCAATTGTTTACTTACAAATAATATTAAGTTTACTAAAACTGCCCAGGACCGGAGTCAGAGGTGAACAGTCGTGTTGGGGACCAGGACTTTCTTTGGGTCGTAGCGCTAGAGGAGTAAGTAAGTTCAGCTATTAATATGGGAGACCTTTAATCGGCTCTGGGAAAGAATAATCTGTGTAGGAATAGCACCGGGCATAGCAATACGCTTAGATAAAAACGAAGAATTTATTTTCTGTGACGAGTATACCGGTGTTTCGAGCTATCTCTCCATGGCCTCTTTCCTCGTGCAGCTGTATCTCGAGCTCGCTTACGACCGGGGGTTTTTGTCCCAAATTTGTTTATTGCCCTCGGAGAAATGGTTCGTTTTATGAGGAGGACCCCGTATAGTTGGAGAACGAGTGCGAGTAGAGAGATTATAAGAGATCTGTTTCCAAACCTTGTCAATACCACCAGTTTTCAGAAAGCAGGCCCGCGGATTTGAGTGTCTGAGGAATCCGGGGCTGGTCAAACATTTGTAGAATAATTTGAGATATTACGTTACAGATTCCATTCATTGTCGAACAGGTCTTCGGTTTGGTGCAGTGTGCACTAAGTGTTCCTGCTTCTGCTGTATTGGATCGTGGGAGACTGCAGATAGTTTTTGAATATAGATACAACGTACAGATTTCCTATAGAACAATAGGACGCAGTTCCTTGTGACTCGGTCAGCCACTACAACGGATCCTCGATCGAGAACGAGGGGTTTGCAATCCCCCAGCTGCAGTAGGCACGTGTATGTCTATCAGGAACACCCGAAGCAGGAGCACCAGACTGTGGTTTGCAATGCTTCCGCTCGGCAGGCGGCGCCAGGGTGGTTGCCGGCATCAGCTTGGTTACTTACGTGATATGGGGGGGCCAAACTGACAAGAGTCGTTGGCGCTTTCGCGTTGGGCAGAGCTTCCGCCGTATGGCGAATATCGCGGGCGGTGGCGTCATCCGGCCAGTTGGCAGCCGGCAGCGAGGCGTTATCGTGGCGTCATTGTATCGGCTTGGCGGGCCACTGTAGTTGCACAATGAACTTCATCGGACCAATTGTATTCTGACTTGTAGCGCCATTGCGGTGGTCGCGTGAATGTAGCGGTTTCGTGATCGGCAGCAACATGGAGGTGGGTTATACCGCCATGCCTGGACAGCATCAGCATCGAACGGCAGTATTATTACCTGTAATGTCATCATGGTGACTATAATTTCGTGGCCAGCGGTGTCCCGTGGCACCCGGTGAGGTCAATACCGATGGTGCCGTCGCGACGACTAGTGAAGTCGGGACCGGTGTCGTGGTTGCGGCAGCCAATGAGGCGAGGACCGGTGGCACCGTTGTAGCGCCCAGTGAGGTCGGGATCGGTAGCATCGTAGTGGCACTCCGTCAAAAAACGGGATCGGTGGTGCCGGCATGGCACTCAATGACGTTAGTACCTGTGGCACCCACGTGGCGAGCAGTGAGTTCAGGACGGGTGGTGCCCACGTGGCAGCTAGTGACGTCGGGGCCGGCGGCACCGACATGGCGTCAGTGAGGTCAGGGCCGGTGGTGTTCACGTGGCGGTCAGTCGCGTCGGGACCGGTGGCGGCCAGCGTCGGGACCGATGGCGTCCCCGTGACAGCTAGCGACGTCAGGCCCGGTGGCACCAACATGGCAGCCAGTGGAGTCCCCGCCCCGGTGGTACCGTCGTGGCGGCCAGTGAGGTCGGGATCGGAGGCGCCCCCGTGGCGGCCAGTGAGGTCAGGATCGGTGGCGCCCAGGTGGCGGCCAGTGAGATCAGGACCGGTGGCGCCCATGTGGCGGCCAGTGAGGTCGGGATCGGTGGCGCCTAGGTGGCGGCCAGTGAGATCAGGACCGGTGGCGCCCATGTGGCGGCCAGTGAGGGCAGGATCGGTGGCGCCCAGGTGGCGGCCAGTGAGATCAGGACCGGTGGCGCCCATGTGGCGGCCAGTGAGGTCGGGATCGGAGGCGCTCCCGTGGCGGCCAGTGAGGTCAGGATCGGTGGCGCCCAGGTGGCGGCCAGTGAGATCAGGACCGGTGGCGCCCAGGTGGCGGCTAGTGAGGTCAGGACCGGTGGCGCCCACGAGGCGGCCAGTGAGGTCAGGATCGGTGGCGAACATGTAGCGGCCAGTGAGGTCAGGATCGGTGGCACCCATATGGCGGCCAATGAAGTCGGGACCGTTGGTGCCCACGTTGCAGCCAGTGAGGTCAGGATCGGTGGCACCCACATGGCGCGGTGGTGCCCACGTGGCAGCCAGTGGCGACCACGTGGCGGCCAGCGCTCACGTGGCAGCTAGTGAGGTCAGGACCGGTGGCGTCCACATTGCGCCACGTCAGTCTCATCACAACATTCGTCGCCATCCGCAGACTAGACTCCTTGGGTTAATAGAATATCATTAAGCTAACTCACCAATCGATCCGAGAGCGAAAAACGTAAAGAGTACCCAGGTCCAGCTGCAGCTCCCGGCGGCGGCGACACGGCGGCGGAGCGCGGGGTGGCCCCCGGCGCGCCCGGCCGCGGCGGCGACACGGCGGCGGAGCGCGGGGTGGCCCCCGGCGCGCCCGGCCGCGGCGGCGACACGGCGGCGCCGGTTCCCCGGCGGCGCGCGGGCCGCCCCCGGCTGGCGCCGCGCTGCCCGCGGCGACACGATGATCGCGATGCACGTTTCCTCTCGTCGGGTGCGGAGCGGCTTACGTTACCGTATGAGAAGTAACGCGATTAAAAACACGCGTTAATCGGACGATTTCCTACTTTAAAAATCTCGGAAACGCCTACGACTGACCGACGGTAACGTTTAAAACACGATCGTGGTCGAGAACGTATTTCGCCAGAAAAAGTGGGTAGATCGAAGTCACTCTTGAAAATTGCGCGACGGACGTTATCGGTTCGAAAATACTTCGGGAACTCGATTATTCGAAATGAAATTTTAAAATTCGAATCTTAAATTTTAGTCGTAAATATTTAACGATAGACCACTTTCTTGACGATTAGCGAAACACTTCAAATGACTTCCTTAAAATAACTTTTCTGTTCGAGCAGAAGTTCCGAAATATAATTACTGGGAATTAAGTCGATCGAAAAGTTAAAGACCACGTGTCGAATTTAAATAAAAATATGCGGACCTTCGGCCAAGACGGTCGACGAAACAATGAAATGGCGGCGAGTCGCCGGGTGCGAGCTGGTTGGTTACAGGAAGCTGTTTGAGCGGAAACTACGTCACAGCGGCGCGCTACGGGCTGTGGAGCGGCTTCATAGACGCTAGCGGCATCTATCGGTCATTGGGAGACGCTACGCTCTCACATCCTGAAGATCTCCGAAGTCGAACGAAACACATAATACCAAATTCAAAATTGTACGTTAAAAATGCATCAAAATAGCATTAATGTACGTAAATAAAAAAAATAAAACATATCCCAAGGATTTTTGGTAATGTAAAGACTGCCCTAGACCTTAAACCTTCGTAAAAGCAAAAAAAAAGTGATACTTAATAATGAGGATTTTTCGGAGTAGTCGGTCAAATAAACTTAAAAAAGCTTAAAATATTAAAGTAGTAAAAAATTACTTGAATAACTACACAAGTTGAGTTTTCGTGGTATTTTCTGTCTTTGTTTATTGATAAGAAAAAACAAAACAGACGAAATTTCACTTTATTTTTAAATTAAAAATTTAGATGTTTTTTTTAAAGTTTATTTGACCGACTATTCCGAAAAATCCTCATTATTAAGTATCAATTTTTTCTTGCTTTTACGAAGGTTTAAGGTCTAGGGCAGTGTTTACATTACCAAAAATCCTTGGGATATGTTTTATTTTTTTTTATTTACGTACATTAATGCTATTTTGATGCGTTTATAGCGTAAAATTTTTAATTTGGTATTTTTTATCCTACTTGTATCAAAGTGAGGACGCAAATTTTTTTGTCAGTAAATGCTTTATTTGTAGTATAATACTTTTACAAAAAGAAACTAGTTAAAAAACCCAACAGTTTTTTTTAATTAATAAATTTCTTCATTCCAGAATTTCTCAAAAAATTTTTTTCAAAAATTCATAACTCGAAAACTACAAAAAATCGGCTAACATACATGGGGTATATTCTGATAGCTCAAGACGTGAGGAATCTAAAAAAAAATTTTTTGACGTCAAGGTTTGGACCACCCTGTATAAGTACGCTTGCAATGAATACAAAATAAAGGAAAGTTAATAATAACAGTAGGTTGGAGTAGGTTTAGTTTAGTAGGATTTCAATTTGTTAAATGATTAATAAAACCACTGAAAGATACATGAATCCGAAAGACTGTTTCATTGTATACAACCCAAGTTTCATTGTAACTTAACAATGTCGTCGATAACTGCGACATATTGCAAAAAAAGTTATGTTTTATGTGTCCTCGTAGTATGACTGCACCCCAGTCGAACGCGGGAAGGTCCTGGGCATCTCCACGATAGATATCATACACTTTGTGACAACATAAATATGATGTTGTTTTTTTTTTTGTGTACGTATGTTTTATTGTTAAACATATTACTTAAACTATTGCCATCAATGAAACTTTTTAAACTGTCCTATCTCAGCCAATTTGAAAGTTAAAAATCGTATATTTTGCCATATAATAGACTAATAGTCATCATTCTTTATGGTGCGTAAAAAAGTGGCTCTAATTCTGAAAATTGCGTATATATTCTTAAAATGTTTTTGAAAAAAGTGTATTGTTTCAATGTGTACTAATAAATAGTGTTCAGTGAAACACCGTGAGCTGTTTTATTGTAAACAAAAAATATCACGGGTAACCAACATTGAAACAGAGTTACATAAACAGTAGCCAAATAGGTTATTATATATTCTGTGGTTATTCTTAGTAAAAAGTACTGATTCTTGGGAAGATTAATTTATTAACGAATCTTTATGTCATTGGCGCATTCAGAAACCGAAAAAATTCATGAAAACAATGACATATTAATACAATATATAGTAACAGAATGTTTTAAAAGATAAAAATACTTTATTACGCATATAATTTTACGAAATAATTAATATATAATTTTATAGTATATAATATAATTGTACTAGTCACCAAAAAATATTAAAAATGTACTATTTAGACTCTCTTATACCACCCGGGCTTAGCCACATAATCAGGCATTCACCAGCAGGAGCTAAAGTGACCATTTTATTGTACATATAAAATTTGTCACTCTAGCTACTGGTCAGTGTTTAACCCTAGGTTATACAAGTGGGCCTGAATAGGTTGATAATGAGGTGCTAAACATGAAACATGTTTAAAAGCAGTCTCATAGAATAGTAACCTTTGGCAATTCCACATTCAGTGTACAATAAAACTATACAGTACACAACGAAACATGGACCTGTTTCATTGTATATTACATAAAAATGTTTCATTGTGAGACACTAGGGTATTATTTTAAACTAAATAAAAAAACGAGGTCAAAACTTGAACTAATTTTAAACCTATTTAGCTGAAGATAAACTTGAATATATATACAATACGACAAAAATATAAATACTACCAAACTACTCTCTGTATTCTTGCAAAAAATTACGAAATATAAATAAAAATTGTTACTTTTCCTGTCTCAATTCGCTTTGAAGCATGTAGCGATGTGCTCCTTCTGCAATCCTCGCTCGCACCCTGGGGAGTTGTGGAGGGTCCCTAAGCTCGTCCTTATTTGATAGACGGGGCTGGCCATTAAGGTCAGGTTTCCGAGATATCGCAAAGTTTCATTGTGTCCGTTTGTGTCAATGTTCCACAACTAAACCTACGCATTTCTGTTGTAAACTGCTGTTTCCTTGATTAAAAATTAAGCAATTTACTAATCACTATGGACGAACTGCACAAATACGGCTTTGGGTATTTTGGTATAGGCAAATATCGCAGTTTACAACAGAAAACGTGTACTTTTAGGTTGGAAAGTTGTTTACTAGATGAGACAACTAAGGATGAATGGACTTTAGTTACATGTCGTAAAAATTGTGAATTTGTTTACCGCATTAACATACGAGGTTATTTACAGAAAACACCCTAGCCAGTTTTTTTGTAAGCTAACGTTATTGGTAAAAACGTTATTGGTTAATTGATCCATTAAATCATTTTTCGTTGATTTTATTCGCGATTTCATAGTGAAACGTGCTCAGCGTGACTATATCTAGTACCCAGTTCACTCTTGCTCCACGTCCCAGATGTCACCCTGTATTCATTTTGTAGCAGTCAAAAATACAAGCGCATACCTGTCGATGCTCGCCAGATACAACGAGTATAATAGAGTTACGTATGACAACTTAGTGATGATTGCTAACAACTGGTCTTTCGAAGAAGGCGCCATAGGATACCCATTACATAGTTTAAATGGCCACGTAATTGGCACTACGCAGAAAAAACCAAAAGCGAAGTCTGACATACACATGGCACGTGATGTACTGGTATGTATGACATTCATATGTATATAGGTATTGTACAAAAGGGTATTTTCTTACCCCCTTATTCAAAAACCGCTCCTAACTTAGCAAGCCACTAAGTATCGGTTGTGCTCTTCTTCCGCTCCTAAAGACATATTGATAAGACCGAAAGGGGCAAACAATTCTTAACGGCTTGCTAAGTTAGGAGACGTTTTTGAATAAGGGGGTTATATTATATATAGCCACGATTGCAGACAGAATCGACTGTCCGTAGGTATATTGTACACAGGTGCACCACCATCTATTAATGCAATTCAGTTTAGGCACATTGAAGACCTAATCTGAATCGCGATGTGTCAGTTCCATAGAATATCTGTCAAAAACTGACAAGCCGAACCTAAACTGTTACTGGGCTACCATGTACCATACCCCTGTTTTAGGGTGAAGACACATTTATCAGCATGCGTACGCATTTTGTCTAATAAAATTGGTTGTTTAGTATGAAACGTGTAAGCATGCGTACGCGTGCGGAAAGCTGGTCCCATACTAAACTGACATTTTCTATAGACAATATGCGTACGCATGCTGATAAATGTGTCTTCACCCTTAGACTTGACGAGCCCAGTAACGGCTGTAATGTAAATACAGCCTGTAATAAAAAAATGTTGTTAGTAATTGGTTTATAAAGTTTATTGTATTTTAGTAACATATGAGCCACGAGCTTGAAATAAACGTTCATTTATTTTATTGTTTAAGAGGATCTGGGGTGGTGCCACAAATGTTGGTCACTTTTAGCTGATTGAACAGTTTTATAACTCTTAGTTTCTTTAAAATAAGGATTATTGTAAATCTTTAGGGCTAAGATAAGGGATAAGGTAAAATTGGTAAATAAACTTGTTTTTGTAGCTAATCGAGGAAGAAGTTCAAAAAGGTTTTCCATTGACTCTGGTTACGTGTCCCTGTCTTCGTTATAAAAAAGCTTTGGTAAAAATGTTCAAAAACTCTCCTTTGATTCGTGACGCATTGAAAGAAGGAGATGGGGATGACGAAGATATTCTTCAATGCCCGGTTAAGAGAAAAGCATATACAGTATTGCTGCCCAAAACAATGCCCTATATTCATCACGAAATGCCGCTAAAATGGTGCTACTTGGACGAGAATCCGGTTAGTACTTGTAGGTTTTTACACATACAAGGTGCCCGAGAACATACAGAAAGATTTTAATCATCATTATTGATGTCAAAAAAGAAAAAAGATTGAGCTAATCTCAAATGTTACGAAAATTTTGTGTTTTTAGCCTTTTTTAATACTTTTTGAGTATCAAATTGTAGCAAAATTTCGTAATTTTTTATTTAATTTAGTGATAGGTTGTTTTGATGTGTTTTATTAATTTTTTATCGTCCGACGAAAGGTATGGTAAGACTAGAACACATTGTAGTAGCATTCTAATCAAAACGAAATACTATGACGAGTTATGACAAAAAACTTATTTCGAAAAAGTTTCATTTTTTTTATTTTATCTCTGAAACAAAGCCAAAACCAGGTAATATATAACCTAAAAGACTCTAAATACACCATTAAAAACTGTCTCAAAACGCTCGCGAGCACCGTGTATACAATGTACCTATACTTGCAATAAGTATAAAAGTTGACTGTGGGTACTTCGGTTATTTTAATAAACATTTGTATTACAGATTAAGAAATGCGAATGTAATCAAATGACTGACTTGAATCTATTGGATGATACGACCCAAGACAATGTTATGAATATCTTGTCAAAATGGCACTGCACTTGCGGTAAAAAGGTACTTTATAGGATGATAGTTATTTATTGTTATAGTGTCGCTTAGTCTAAACAAAATACAAGCTATATTATTATTAGCTTACTGAGCTTATCGTGAGTTTTGGTCGATATGTGCAAAATTATCCTTCGATTTTCATGTAGAATTGTTTGTAACATACATACATATATTATAATACATATACAATAATAACAGGTGACGTCATCTTCCACTTCGACAAGTGCATTTCGTGGCCCTGTAGTAACTGCAGAAGAAATGAGTTTAGAAACAACTGAAGAGTTCTATCCCAACCCGCTGCCATTATATAGCTTGAAAACTATACCAGGTAAAACATATACAATGTGGTCAAGAAATAGTAAAGTTGCATTTCCATTGACGTTTTGGGACTGCGAATAGGCCCTCTTGACGTTTTTTAATCGTTCAAGTTTCAGTAGTAAATCTACACTCCCGGTCAATGAATACGGGTCAGGTGGATTTTTCATTGCAAATACTGGAAACATACTGATTATAAATATTTAAAATAAATATTTATAATACAAGTGGAACCGTTTTTAACATTAGATTGTATTGGAATTTCCCTGGAGTTTTCACCCGATCCGAAAAACACGGAACTTTATCGTCAGATGACTCCGTAGATATAAAAATAGCAACTCATGATTAAAAAACTCTATTTACCATACATTTTAGGTGGTTTTTTTAAACGGTCGACATTTTTATCTATACAAACCGACCTAACGACAATTTTAAAGTTTTTTTGGGTTTATTTATAAAAGGGAAATTTCAATACAATCTGATTTAAAAATAGATTTTACCTCCACTATAAATATTTTTAAAAAATATTTGAAATCTATATAAACAAATGTTCTCGGTGTATTTCTCTGATTCTATTAATTGTAGTATCTATAATAAATGCAAATAATATTAAATACCACCGTTTACTGTGGCTACACGTCCGTTATAATAAATTACTGCCGCAGCATGGGAATCCTATTTGCAGTCTAAATATTTGCTTAAATGGTCGGGTGTTTGTAAACATGTGTATTTACATAAGGTCCCGAAAAGCGCGTAGTGCTCGAGCCCGGGGACCTGATGCGGTGCAAGTATTCGTTCCGGCCGCAGTGGGAGGGACACTTCAGCGTCAAACGGTTCGTGGAAGTCAGCGGCTGGCCACAGTCGAGAGTTGAGGTTCACGTCACCGCCATTTGCGATGTGCCGAGGTGAGCTAGTTTTTTACCTGACGTAGGCTTTAGGTATCTACACACTATAATTATACTGGTTGGAATGAATAAATACAATACAATTAAGTGGTCGCACAGCCGATGGGGTTGGTTGTCTCGTAAAAATCCTTGGCACACACAGACCGGATTGCGATAGTTTTTTACTACCTACAAAATTTTACTAAATACAAACTGCATGCTTAGCCAAGTTGCCAATCGCTAACGCTTAGTAGCGTATCGTAGTTTTCCCTCTCTGTCACTCTTTCATATTAGTGCGACAAAGACAGTTAGCGGCCTTTCGTTTACGATTGACGATTAAGCGCTAGCGATTGGCAACTTGTTTAAGCACCCTGGAATACTTCTTCTTGTTAGCGCTGGAGGGAGATCAACTGAATGGGATCGGGCCTATTCGGAGGTGAAAGCTTAGGTAGATTAATTTTATATGAAACATTACTATATTAATTTTTGTACATTTGTGAGCATGTTCGTTTGTACATTTTGATCTTAAAATTGTTCAACCAGGTTAGGGATAGGATATGGGATAGTAAGTATAGTAAATCTGTATTATCTATATTATTTAAGTATACGTGAAGGGCGTAACTCCGTAATTTTTTATTGGTATTACAGAATAGACAGTAGACCAAAGAAAATGTTTGCCAATTTTGTTCGAAGAGCTAATTTTGAGGACAAGGTATATAAAAAAACCTATATGGATGATCTCGACTTATTTGAGTTTGGTCCAATCTTTGTTGGACAAGGCAGGTGAGTACTAATACATATACCTAAGTATGTTGGAATAACCTCAAGTATTTTTTATTGTAACTACAATAACGTTACTATAATAGTTATTTGTTATACAAGGGTGCAAAGTTGTATTTTACCCGCGAGTATGAAATTGAAACACGAGCAAGCGAAAGGATTCTATAGTTGAACCACGAGCGAAGCGAGTGGTTCTAAAATAGAATCCTGAGCAGCGAGTGTTTTAACATACGAGAAGTAAAATACATTTGCACCCGTGTGTAACACAAAACTTTTCCCCTCACTATAGCGAGGAAACTCAAAAAAGGTAATTATTTGTTCACATTACAATCATCATCGGGTTAGTGATAATAATTTTCCAAATGCATCATGTATTTAATGCAAGATTTTGTCGCAGTAAACTTACCACGAAAAAGTAAACGCAGCACGATTTTAACACATTCCTGTAGTTGCACACCAACGCCAATGCATTATTAAATCATTCTCATTCATTATTTTTACAAAATTATAACAGAACACCCTGAAAGTTGTTTAGTTTACTATTTTTATGCGTGTTCGAGTCGGTAAATAAAGATTATAACCTATAATATTCTTTGACAATGTTGACGTTGACATTTTCTGCGTTTTGTGATTGCATCTAGTCATCTTATCATCATTCACTAAAACAATTGTTACTTATGGAATTTTAGGATTTATATGTTAAAATCATCATATTATATAAAGGTTTGTATTTTACACTAAATTCTCAAACAAATTATTTAATTATCATGAATATGGAACAATTTCCATGAGCATTTTACGTTTTGTTATTCCAAAACCAAGATCATTACTTTGCCACACAAGTGAATAATATGCGTTTTTACACGTTCGTATTAAAGGATAAACGAGCACTTTACGAGCTAGTGAGGGGAAAACATGATTAAAAATTTGGTACGTTTTACAGAATATATGAAGAGGAATACGCAATTGATTTGAAAAATTCTTCATTAATCCTTGCGGACATTGAAATTGAATTTGCTGAACAAACCAATGTTTTCGGTCTAGATAAGACTTTTATAAGTCTTGAGGTTAGTGCACAGTTAATATAGCAGTGCGATCATTCTAATTGTTTTGCAGCCTAATGTAAGTACTGGCTTCAAGTTTGAAGATTTTTTTATCAAACATAATACCGAAGTTGTAGCCAAATAATCAGATAAATTGCCGCTACAATCCTTGGTGCAATGTCACAAGGGCCATCTAGTTATATTTAATTTATGTATATAAATTGTACAGATTTGAAAATAAATAAAGAAATAAAAGATAGATTAAGTTTATTTGCAAATCATACTTATAGTGACAAGACGAAAAAAAATGCATTGAAAGCTTTTTTTCTTTCATTTATTAATTGGACTGTAAACCAAAATGTGTTATTTTTTATTTAAAAAAATCTAGTTTAGAACTATTTATTGAATAAAAAAGACTTATAGATGAATTACATGAATTTTTTTGCAAAATCTCTTAACGAGATTCGCGCGGTCACTCTACTCGCTTAACTAATTAAGGTTTATTTAATTTATTAAAAGCTAACTAAACATTCTGAGAAATTCTCTAAAAAAATTATCACATAAAGGAGTAAAATCTATTGTGCTGTAGCCTAACGGATAAAGACTCTATGTCCTTATTCCAAACATTCTGAAGTTTATGCTACTTTAGTATTTTCATTGTTATTGATTTTACATACCAATTTGATAACTGCTAAAAGTTTTCTTTATGAAACAATTCAGCCCGGCTGCCGCGGAAAGCTGACGATCACGGCGGCCCCGTCGGAGGTGGGCGTGCACCAGAGCAAGCTTCTGTTCTGTGTCAAGGACAACCCCGAGATCGTCAGCGTCATTATCCAGTGCTGCGGCGTTGTACCCATCTTGGAGATATTGCCGTTGACTAAAGTCATTGGTTAGTCGGGAGTATTTCCTCATTATAGAATAAAATAGCCCGTCTGCCGGGGAAAGCTGACCATCATGGTAGCCCCGGCGAAGGTGGGCACTAGAGCAAGCTGGTTTTCTGCGTCCAGGACAACCCCGAGATCGTCAGCGTCATCATCCAGTGCTGCGGCGTTGTACCCATCTTGGAGATATTGCCGTTGACTAAAGTCATTGGTTAGTCGTTAGTATTCCCTCATTATAGAATAAAATCGGGGGAAAGCTGACCACCGTGGCAGCTCCGGTGATGGTTGGCACCAGAGCAAGCTGCTGTTCTGCGTCAAGGACAACCCTGAGATCGTCAGCGTAAGCATCCAGTGCTGCGGCGTCGTGCCCATCTTGGAGATATTGCCGTTGACTAAAGTCATTGGTTAGTCGGGAGTATTTCCTCATTATAGAATAAAATAGCCCGACTACCGGGGAAAGCTGACCACCATGGTAGCCCCGGCGATGGTGGGCACCAGAGCAAGCTGCTGTTCTGCGTCAAGGACAACCCCGAGATCGTCAGCGTCATCATCCAGTGCTGCGGCGTTGTACCCATCTTGGAGATATTGCCGTTGACTAAAGTCATTGGTTAGTCGGGAGTATTTTCCCATTATAGAATTAAACAACCCGACTGCCGTGGACAGCTGACTACCGTGGCAGCTCCGGTGATGGTTGGCACCAGAGCAAGCTGCTGTTCTGCGTCAAGGACAACCCTGAGATCGTCAGCGTCATTATCCAGTGCTGCGGCGTTGTGCCCATCTTGGAGATATTGCCGTTGACTAAAGTCATTGGTTAGTAGGGAGTATTTCCTCATTATATAATGAAACAACCTGACTGCCGGGGAAAGCTGACCACCATGGCAGCCCCGGCGATGGTGGGCACCAGAGCAAGCTGCTGTTCTGCGTCAAGGACAACCCCGAGATTGTCAGCGTCATTATCCAGTGTTGCGGCGTTGTACCCATCTTAGAGATATTGCCGTTGACTAAAGTCATTGGTTAGTCGGGAATATTTGATCATTATATAATAAAATAGCCCGACTGCCGGGAAAGCTGACCACCATGGTAGCCCCGGCGATGGTGGGCACCAGAGCAAGCTGCTGTTCTGCGTCAAGGACAACCCCGAGATCGTCTGCGTCAGTATCCAGTGCTGCGGCGTTGTACCCATCTTGGAGATATTGCCGTTGACTAAAGTCATTGGTTAGTCGGGAGTATTTTCTCATTATAGAATGAAACAACCCGACTGTCGTGGAAAGCTGATCACCAAGGTAGCCCCGACGATGGTGGGCGTGTACCAGAGCAAGCTGCTGTTCTGCGTCAAGGACAATCCCGAGATCGTCAGCGTCATTATCCAGTGCTGCGGCGTCGTGCCCATCTTGGAGATATTGCCGTTGACTAAAGTCATTGGTTAGTCGGGAGTATTTCATCATTATATAATAAAATAGCCCAACTGCCGGGGAAAGCTGACCACCATGGTAGCCCCGGCGATGGTGGTCACCAGAGCAAGCTTCTATTCTGCGTCAAGGACAACCCCGAGATCGTCAGCGTTAGCATCCAGTGCTGCGGCGTCGTGCCCATTTTGAAGATATTACCTTTTACTAAAGTCATGATTAATTAGGCATCGTGCCTATCATGCCCCGTGCATGAAGATCAGAATAAGTTCCAAATTTCCGAGTAAAACGTCTCGTTTTAATATTTTTTACCATCGCAGATTACGGGAAACTGCTATTGTATCGCCGAGAAGACGATAGATTTATTGTTAAAAATGACTCAATTTTGCCGATAATGTGGAAAGTACGAAATGCCGAAGAGTTTGCAGAGGACTTCATAATTGATCAAACGTCAGGGATCGTGGCTGGATATGAGAACCAAGTTGTACCGGTGACTTATATCGCATGCAGAGTCACTGTTATTGTAAATAAGGTTTTAATAATAGACGTAAGTAGCTTAACTTCTACTTTTCAACCCAGACAATCTTTCCACTGTATTTAGACATAATTATAATTATGCAAAAGGGAACCAACCCACATTAATTTTTCATTCTAATTACCACTTTAAATCACAAGAAACAAAGTCAATCTGTCAAATGACAGATTCGTGTGGATTGGATCCCTTTTGCATAATTACGTCCATTTACTTTTGCTGTTCTGTAATGTGTGCTTTATATCAGAATAAAATTGATTTTATTCTCGTTTAACTTCAATGATGCTATTATAAGATTAAAACTAAGATAATTTCATTTTAAAAAATTGCAACTGCATTGCACAGACACAGAGTACAAGGGCCAATCTTAAATATTTAATTTATAATAAATTGTACGGATTTTTTAAATAAAAATAATTAAAAATTTGTCATAATTTATATATTTTGCCTATTATCGAATTCAGATATACGACGCGCAAGGTCGCGGGAACCCCATGGTGGTAGATCAGTTGCTACTCTCGGCGGAATGCTATGACGTCATGGTGGAATGCGCATATGAAAATCCGGCAGATACTTGTCTCGACTTCGGAAACGTCAAAGTCAACTCTACCTATTCGAAACAAATGTTTTTCTTGAATCGTGGCAAATACAACATTTATTACAAGTACGTAACATCGCAACATTTATTTGTTACTTCTTTATATTTTTTTGGGGGTGGTATTAACGCGTTTTTCCTTGACGTCGCTTCTGATGCAAAAGCTCTCTATTGATTTGCAATTTGCAAGTTATACAAGGCGGTAACGCTGCTAGCAGCGTTATGATATGATGATTATGTATTACTAAATTGTTATATTAAGTAAGGAACAGAATTCGTACATCGAAATCTATAAAAAAGTTACGAATGCCCATAATGTTTGGTGTAAGTATCTTAATTTTATAACTGGGTGTTTGTATTTAAAGAAAATTCTCGTACTCTTCATATATTTCTAAGGTGGCTGTCATTGCCGTCACGTTCCCGACAATGTAGACCTTTTCGTGGAACATGCATCTTTGGAGTTTCGATGTACGATTTTCATATTCATAATCTAAGCTAAGACACCTGCTAAGTGCTAGGTACTAGACGAGATACGTTTTCTGTATCTTAGATAAACTGAATCTGTAAGTGTAAAAGTGTTAACACTGTTGTAGGTTAAAGAAGGTGAAGAACTTTCCAGAACCATCACTGCTAAGGTCATTCGAGGTTGTCAGAGAGTGCGGGATTATCCCGTTGAACATGAAACTGGTGGCCATCGAGTTCACGTGCACCCCTACCACGTCTATGAACCTGGTCAACGTGCCCGTGTACACGTGCTCGTTGCTCGACGGCTCCAAGAAACAGGTCGTGGTTGCTAAGTTCCCAGTTTGCATCACGATTGCTTCTTTCTATAATACGTAAGTTTAAAAAATAAGCGATACCAACTAAAACTTTACCGAAAAAGAATTTACCCGCCACAGAATAATTTTATCCTGCCAAACAGTGTCAACATTACTTGTCACAATTTTTCTTACACATAAGGCTTGTTTACGAAATAATGTAGCCATTGCTGTATAATTCTTTTTTTTTGTATGAGACCATACCTTTGTATGGATGTTATTACAAAGAAGGGCTCTTTGCCTATCTTCTCGGATGCTGTGGTTGATATTTATATCAATTTCTCCATAATTATGGACTTTTATTTAAACTTCTGGACTTAAGTAGTGTTTCTTCTTATTTTATCATTTTGGGTCATTTAGTTTCCCAATGGGTCTTAACTGAATTGCAATACCGATACTATAATAAACTGTGAATCTCGTGTCTACAATTTTTTTTAACTATTTCAAGTCTAAAATTGTTTAGCCAAGAAACTCACCAAAAAAGGGGGGGTCAAAAAGTAGCCAAAAAAACATCACATGATTTATGCATAAGCCCTTACATATACCTATCAATTTTCAGGTTCACTCTTTTTCCGCTGGGCGAACTCAATTTCAATATCATCGCTATCGGAACTGGTATCATGAAGGAAGTGATATTAAATAACACGAGTAAATGTCCCGTCACTTATGAGATTGAGCTGCCAGAGGAGTATCATTTAGAGCCAGATCCATTAGTAAAAGTAAATAATAAGTAAGTACTGCCAAGTAGTAATAGTATAGGTGAAAAACTTAATAAAGTCACCTGTTGTATGTGTGAGTGACGTGTTCGAATAGGCATTTGTTTTGTTTGTGTTACTAATTTCAAATATGTGTTCTCTATTCGAATACGTCACTCACACGTACAACAGGTGACTTTCTTAAGTTTTTCACCTATACTAGGATATTATGATATGATTTTTCCAATTGATTATTGGTAATGAAATATTTAGCCAAAATCTGTATAGTTAGAACTTAACCTCTAGTCGCCCAGATAACTATGAAAAAAATCTCCACATTCAGAATTGACTGGGAAATTTTATTTTCTGGGCGGCAGGAGGTTTACATATTTACTGCGTTTTAAACTTGAATTAATATGAATAAACTTTCCAACAGACTTAAAAATCCTCCAATGAAGTGTGGGAACTTTCTAATATTGAATGAAGACAACTTGATCGCCCCTGGCACTAGTCGAACAATCCAAATACAGTTTTTCGCCAGTGGGCCTGGGGTATTTGCAGAAACCATTAAGTTTATCATCAGCGACACGTGTCCTGCTGAAGCTTGTGGGGTACCACTCAGGCTAGTTGGCATTGGAGCCGTGCCAACTTTAGATTTTTGGAATATTGATAACACGTTCCGGGAACACTTGATTGTGAAAAATCTGGCCAGTTACCAAATGCCAGAGGTATTACATGATTTATTTAATTTGACCACAACTTAGATCTGCATAATTGGATACCCTTCTATGACCAAATTATTTCTTGAGCAATAGCTGATACCTATAGCATATCCGTAGGTGTACCTACATAGTACATAGCCTTTGTGAAAGTTGTCGTCTTTTTCAGACATCTCCGCATTGCGTTTTTGTGGAAAATTCAGTCACCCTTCACTTTTTCTGTGTGACTGTGCACACAACGTTTACGGGAGCAATCGATCTTTACAACAATGGATTGGTGGCCTCTGCTCTCTCTATGAAGCTCCTCACCGAACTTTATAACGACGATGACATTTTTTCTTTAGATAAATATGACACACATATAGAACCTTTACAACACAAAAGTTTGCGAATCACATTTAGTCCAAAAGCTCTACAGGTATTTCAAATTTTGTTAGAAATTTTGTTACTATTTAAAATTTTGTTAGAAATTATTTATTACATTAAATGTTTTGCAGGAGTATCGAGCCGTTTTAGAAATTAAGTTGAATCTTCTCAATAACCAGAAACAGTCATTCAGAGTTTGCTTGATCGGCGAAGGGGTCATTCCGCGTATAAAAATGATTTGGCCCCCGACGAAACAGTATAAATGCTCCCTGCTGCAATTGCCTGTCACTTGTTTGGGCTCCATCAGTACCCGCGAGATTCGGTTTAAGAATATAAGCTCCGTGAAAAGTATTTCAGTGTTGGTTATAAAACAGATAGCAGTCGAGGAAAGAAATGCGTTCTGGTTGACGGCATCAGAAAAGTCGGAAAAAAATGTAATTAAGTATCGCAAAGGTATTTTTTCTGTGGCAATCCAATACAGATTGTAACGTTAAGAGCATTTTACCTTTTTTTTTTTAATTTGTGTCGTTTTCTAGATCAAAATGACACGAGGATCAAGTTAAGATTGAAACCAGCAGAAAGGGGATCCGTTATTCTTAATTTCAATCCCGTAAAAAAAGGGAGGACAAGTTGCGAAATTCTGCTGACTATTGTTGATAACCCTTACGAGTATTTCACGGTACGTATTTTGTATATTAATATAGGTAGCTTTCGTATACTTACTCGTATTTCATAGTTGTATACTTATTTCATATTTATATAATCATTAATCAAACCACTGAAATCGACAGATATTTTGTGAAGCTGAAGGATTTATGGAAGACGTAATTTTGCTCAACCTTGAAATGCTACCAATGGATATGGAATTGTCGATAGTACAAAATTACGCAGAAGAGTATGTATTAATTATACAAATTAAAAACTATTACTATTAAAACAATCTAATTAAACGGTGAAACTTATGTATTCTTTGTACATGCGCGCGACTTGTTTTGGAGAGCCCAGGTCTCTACGATCAAATAAAACATGAATGTTACACGGCATACGAAATTGCCTTTAAAAAACGGGAAAAGAGCATGTCGGGCCATGCTCAGTGTAGGGTTCAAAAAGTAGTTATTCATTAACAGCTGGTTTTATTTAAAGTATTCTATAAGCTTAATAGCTCATTATTAATTTCATATTTTTGAGATATCAATAAAAAAAATCCTTACTTTATGTGTAGGGCAGGCACTCGATTTTTTTTAATATTTTGCTGTGACGCTTGGTCAGCGTGTTGAATACCTATACCAAATTGCAAATTTATATAACTAACGATCTCTGAGCTATGCTGCGGACAGACAGACCGACAGACAGACGGACAAACGGACATGCATGGCGAAACTTCATGGTTCCTAGGTAGTTTACTTCAGAACCCTAAAAACGGTCTTGAAATTGTGTTGAAAACTGCCAGTTGCCACTCCCTCTTCAATACATCACACTTAAGATTTTTTATATTAAGCTACATATAAGGTGATTTCACCAGAGTTGAGGTGAATGATAACACACACATTTAAAAGTACCTACTAATTGCAAAAAAATATAGTGAATTAATGAATGACTTAATGTCACTTCCGTCAAAATATTGAAGCAAATCCCTTGAACAAATTTTGCAGTAGCAATCAGATTTGCTATCAGGGATCATCCATTAATTACGTCACACCAATTTTATGATTTTTTGACCCCTCCCTCCCCCCTTGTCACATTTCGTCACAATTAACTACACCCTCCCCCCTTAGTGTGACGTCACATGTAGATTTTTAGTTTAAGAAGGTAAAAATTACCACATCACTTTTTAAGTAACTTTTATTAGGATTGCTTAAAATGATTCGTAAAATTAACGTAGAGAAAATGTACCTATTCTTTCTCCGTTCAAGGATTTTGGACTTTCTATTCTTTTATGTTCATGTATTCATGTATGTGATGATTGTGACGTCACAAACACAGAACTCCTCCCTCCCCCCTGTCACGATATGTCACATTTTGTGGACCCCCTCCCTCCCCCTTGAGGTGTGACGTAATTAATGGATGATCCCTCAGTGCGAAAAAGGAACACCGTTTTCAAATTCCCCATGTATATACTTGACATGTTGTTGTGCGCGTGACCTCAACTCTCGTGGAACTACCTATATGTAATCGTAACGTAACCCACTATTTAGAAATAGTTGTCATTGGTAAATCAAAATTTTGTTTGGCTATTTTCTATCTGAATTTGTTAAAGATTTTGCGTGGTCTACGGTGTTATGAAAAGCGCTGTGTCCAGCCCACTGTGGTGCAATTGCACAATCGTTTTTGGTGGCATTTTTAAGCTTGCGCTAGACGCCCCCTTTTATATAATATTTTATTATGATCTTGATCGCAGCTAGCTCTCCAGTGTGAAAAACTGAGCCGATCGATATGGGACGAATGTCCGCCGTGCTGCTCATTGGGCTCCTGCGGCCATATAAACATGGAGATCTAACGCAAAAATGCCTCCGAAAACAATTGTGCGATTGAGCTGAGATAGGCAGGCAGGACATCGCTTTTCTTAACACCGTGTTTCGTCAGCGCAACATCTTTGACAGATGTAAATAGAATATAGCCAATCAAAACATTGATGGACCATGGAGCGGTTTGAGTATAAATAAGTATGGGTTAATGTTAATATAGAAATTCATTAGCGTGATGCATTGAATTGGGTCGCTCGCTTCGCTCGGCCGTCTATACGAGTATGTCTTCGGCTGGCAACCCCTTTCATCCCGAACTCTATAGTAATGTACTATTTCTTAATTGGTGCAGGGCATCAACCGTATCTACTGCCGATAGTAAAAAGAGGCCAGTGACAACCAAGAAAGGCGGAAAATCCAATGAAACGAAAAAAACTAAGTCGTTGTCTAGCTCGATAGGTCTTAGAGACGAGGTGGCTTGCCTGAAGTATATTTTAGACTTTGGAGGGTGTGAAATGAACTACATGCAAAAGAGAGCAATCGTGATGGCCAATAACTCTGATAAAGTGTACAGTTTTAAATTTGACAAATCCGCAAGGTTGTTCGTAAAACCATCAGTTGGATATATTTCACCGGGAGAAGAAAAGGATCTTGAAATCGTTTTTTTCTCAAAAATTCCTGTCAGTGTCAATAAGGTTAGTGGTGTAGACAACCAAACATAATCTCCTGGACTGCAAACAGGTAGAAGTATACTGGGTAGAACATCTAGGGTCTCGATGCTCTCTCCACGAAGTGAAAAGCGACCACAAAGCCCTGCTAGGCTTCGTGGAGGAGCTGGGATAGCTGCAATGCAATAGCTATCCTTGGCACGTAAAATAGTCAAAATACATGTCGAATTGCGGAAAAACCCAAGAATAACTAACTGCCTTTAACTACAGGTTAGTGTTGTTTTATTCGTTTAATCCACCCATAATTTATGCCGGCGTCACAAATACAAATATTGGAACAAAGGCTTTGCTCACACGTCTAAAACAATGTACCTGCTACTCTTACTTCAAATGCAATTCAGTTCGCGAAGTCAACAAACAAGATGGATTTGTTGACGTGGATTAGCCATATTATTTAGCCGCTCGTTATTATTGCCTTCTCTATACGTTACGGAAACTGAAATAGCCTAGGAGAGGACGTGAGTGGATGTATGATTGATACTGTAGCCGTACCATGAGCTGCCGCTGCGTTATTAACGCGGACTTACGTCCTATCCATCCCGCTCGTACTCGCGTATTAGTGTGCGCGAGCCGGATAGAGACTAAAACACACTGATAATATACGTATCGTAACTGCACAAGGTATATTTCATGCGTTGAAGTGGCTGCTCTGCTCAGTGATTTGCGAACTTTGAGCCAACGTGGCTGCCTACCCACACTTAATCTTTGAACGTTAGCCTACAGAATTTACCTACACTACCCTTAATAGGCATGATGACTGGTAAGTCAATTCAACATCTTTTTTCAAACTGTCAAAATTATCGCCACTATAAAATATTATACACAACGTTGTTCTCAAAATACACAAAAGTGAAGTTACGTTTGTATTCTGTAAATTCCAATTTATTAACAAAATTTACATATGATCCAAGTGTAAGGGTGCGACTCCACTGAGGCGGAGAGGAGCGGAGATGTGCAAAATTGGCCAATGAGACCGCATGACAGTGTTTCGAATTTTGAATTTGAAGAATGTAATTGGCCAATTTTGCACATCTCCGCTCCTCTCCGCCTCAGTGGAGCCGCACTCTAAGTGTTATACTGTATCTGGATAAGTATTATTTTGATATCTATACATAATAAGAATAACAGTAAAATTTGCATAATTAATAAATAAACATCCGAGAAATTGGTCACTTTCATTACACTCTCGCATGGAATTGCCCACTGCGGTCGAAAAACCGACAACGATGGGAAAGTGCAAATGAATAATTGATCTCAACACTCACTATATTTGAAGTTTAGTTTAGTTATAACGACGATATATTATGTACATATTTAATACCTGCATTCTTTCAGGACTTTATATTCTGTAATTTAACGGTTGTCAGCGACAATTCTCTAACTTTGGACACAAAGGCACCCACCTGGGACTGCAGGCAGACAGCCACCACGTTCGAGCAAAATAGGTAAATATATACGTGTATCAATCGTCAGTTCAATCTAAAAAAAGTAAAAAAAAAAACAAAAAACTTGCATTATTCCATAATCCCGCACTTTTAGAACACAATCTTGGTTTTATTACTAACTTAAAATCTTAAACCTTGAGTTCACATACATTTTTAGTTAAAATTATTGATATTTATTAGCGTATCTATATCTATTAACGTAAACATATATAGTTTACGAACGTGTTTCACATATGTGTCAAATGGAAAGTCGGTCAAATATGTTGTTTACATATTTTTTGATTCTACTGACGATACATTCATCGTTACGAGTCGCACGACACATGGTTACGTTACGACCTTACGCCTACACGAAATAGGTTCGCTACGAATCGGGTTATTAAGTACTTTAGCTACGACGTAGCGCTACAAGCGCAGCTTAACACTTTCATTGCGGACGAGTGCTACGCGCTGCGTTCGTAGCCGATCCCGTGATTTTTCCGCTTTGTAGCGAAAATGGACCTCCCACAGAGAGAGAGATAGAAAGTAAGTCCTGAACATGTTTCAGGGAAATATCTATAGCTGAACGGAAAGAATTGGTGATAAAAGAACAAGCAATTCCAGAATCTCTTTGGTCTCCGATGAGTGACCTTAAAATTATAATACTGTATTCAGTTACGACGGAATATACCAAATTTACACACACCTTGAAGAATGACATTTTGTTTAAAGATACGTTCATTTACCAGGTATATCTTGTTTTTAGCACACATATTACTTATCATATTTTGTGACTGATTTAGTAAAAACATCCCACTTTGTTGCTTGCTATAAGGGCGCTTAAACAGTTAATTCGTGTAAACAACAACGAACAAGCCAATTCCGTCCTTCCCTTAAATTGAAAATTAAAAAAAAATCGTGCATTCTAGCCTCCTCACGATTGCGTAGAGCAAGAAATTTTTTTTAGATACGTGGTTAATTTAAGCTTTATTGGTCAGCGACAAAGTGGAAAGTTTTTACTAAAAACTAATCTACGCGTTACTAATACTAATATCCCAAGCGCGACGCCTTCTGCGAAAAGGTGTCCACGACGCGTTCCCGAGCTGAACCGCAAGGGATAGCTTCTGCACTGTCTCTGACTGACAATAAAACAGAAGCATAAATTATGGTGGCTTATACACCGTGTTTTTATTGATTTCCGTTAAATTGGACAGGACATTATTAGAAGATGCCTGGTAAGTATATCGGCTTTTGTTAATTTCGTAAAAAAATCTCTTGTTTTTATACATAATAATTGTAATGGCAAGTGTGAGAGAACCTTAAGAATAAGATCTCAGGTGACTGACGGCACACGTCAAAATAAGTTACATTAGGAAGTAATAAAGGTTGCAATACACTTGTTCAGTCGTAAACTTATTTTTTTAATCACTCCATAACAGTAAGAGTTAAGATAAGCTTCCCTTTAATTTAACGGGAATAAAGAATCACGGTGTATATTGCCGCCTTCTATCTAAGTATAAAATCTTAGTGACAAGATTTCCGGCCTGAGAATACCTATCATTAAAAAAAATCTTAGTGACAAGATTTCCGGCCTGAGAATACCTATCATTAAAAAAAATCTTATTAAACATTGGTAACGATTAGGTACCAACTATTCTATAATATTTTATCTACATCCATATCATAAGTTGTCTACAATATGTTTAGCGGCGGTAAGCAAATAGCCTACTTTAAGAAATCTGTATCTGTGGGTGTATCATAATTTTTACTTTACGATATCGGCAACCGATATCTTAATCACAATTAAATTTCGAACATTCTGTTAAAAAGAAAAAACACACTTTAACTTCGATTATCGAATTAATCGATTTGTAATTTCATTCACATTAAAATTCATATTCCATACATTCTTCTAAATGTCGAATACTGAGAATCGATTTGAGAATCGATATCGACTCAAGACCTTACCTGGTTTATGAATAAAAAAAAATTAATGTCAGTTCAGTCATTTGTTTTGTTTGAATTGTTTCAAACAAGGAGGTTGGAGGGTTGCCTATAGGTTACACACTAAAGAGGTCCGTGCTCTGTGGTTTCAAACATACAACTTTTTTGGACTGTTGACTTGAAAGTTAAATATTATCGAGTTCGTTGTGAAATATTTACACTGAAAAAATATTTATGACGACGAAGACAGTGATGTTGAAATGTGTGAAACACTACCAGAAATCCGGGACGCCGCTACAACCGTGACCAATAATTTGCTGCCACAAAAATAAACATATTGTAGAAAACTTATTATATGCATGTAGATAAAGTTATGTATGTGACTGTACATAATTAGGCATTAAACACTCGTGTGATCTTATTATGAAACTCGCCTACGGCTCGTTTCATAAAACCACACTCATGTTTAATGCCTCTTATTATGCGCCAGCCACATAAATAACTATTATTACCTATTCTGTATTTGTAGGTATGTGTTGCTGGCTTGCATTGCATTCCAACAGATGATATTTACGAATTTCACACTAAGCCCGTTTCAGGAGTCTGCCCAGATAACTGTACCTAATTATATACAGGGTGAAACATAAGTGAACAGTAATACGTTTAATAACTCTGTAAGCAACTAACAATTGAATGCCCCACAAGTTACTTAGACGAGACAAGAAATAGTCATGTTTTATTATTTATTTTTTTGTTTTTAGGTGGCTTTTTCTAATGTTTTTCAGAAATAATAACGGCTATTTAAGCTATTTAAATCGTTAAATGTATTAAATATCATCTAATTTTACACGAATTGTCAAAATTGCCGTTATTAATTACTTCAATTTGAAGAGGTAATTTAAATTATTCCATTAGCAATTTTTAAGTAACTTGTGGGGCATTCAATTGTTAGTTGTTTATAGAGTTAGAAAAACTTATTACTGTTCAGGACTCATGTTTCATCCTGCACATATTTGTTAAATTGCTAAAAGCAGTTGATTTTTACAGAAAAGAAAATTCGATTTTAAAGTGACAAACACTGGCAGAGTGCCGATGAAAGTTACGTGGAGTTTCCACATTGACGAAGATTTCCCCACGACAATCGACAAAAAGGATGAAACGGTACTACTACTCGACGTCACGTCGACGTCAATTAAATACTAGGATTTTAGTCCGTGGGCTAGTCGGCCTGAAATTAGAAAACGGTATAATTTGGGGGTACCAAGTGTCCTTTTTACAGTAGTTAGACATATTCATAAGGATGTTAAAAAAGTATGATAGACATCTCAAAGTGGTAGCTAATAGGCATACGGGCTATTTCAAGATTTCCGTTGTATGACAGGTATGGTTAAAATTAGGAGGTACAAATTTTCCTTTTCACGGCTGTTAGGTAAACTCATAAAAACGTCAAAAATGCAAGATTGCCATTTATAAGTGCTACCTAACAAAAATGGGGGCCAATCAAAGGTGGTGGATCCCAAGTTTTACAAAATCAAGTATATCTCGAGAACTATTAAATATATCTAATTACTCTCTTGAACAAAATTAAAGGCATATCTGTAAGCTTCATATTTTGCATATACACCATATTGCTGAAACCAACCAATAATTAATTATGTGTTTAATTCATTTCGTGATTTTGTTTTTTTGTGTCGTGTTTTTACATAGTAGTCATGACGCTAGAAAAATTAAATATTTTTTTAAAGATAGTGTATTTAATAAGCTTTAATTTGATGTATATAACTTGTTGGCGGTATTAAAAAAAAGATCCATAAAAATATTTAAATAAATTGTAGTCATAATCCACCGTATACTTAGTGATTTAAGAGGCGATGGAAGTGCCACTCGTAAATAATAGTGCTTATTTCAAATAAGCAAGATTGAAAAATATAAAAAAAAACTGAACTGTGAGTCGGACATACAAGTTATATACATCAAATTAAAGCTTAAATACACTATCTTTAAAAAAATATTTATATTTTCTAGCGTCATGACTACTATGTAAAAACACGACACAAAAAAAATCAAAATCACGAAATTTTCATAAATTTGGTCATAATTCATTATTGGTTGGTTTTAGCAGTATGGTGTATATGCAAAATATGAAGCTTACAGAATGCCTTTAATTTTGTTCAAGATAAGTAATTAGATATATTTAATAGTTCTCGAGATATACTTGATTTTGTAAAACTTGAGATCCACCATCTTTGATTGGCCCCCATTTTTGTTAGGTAGCACTTATAAATGGCAATCTTGCATTTTTGACGTTTTTATAAGTTTACCTAACAGCCGTGAAAAGGAAAATTTGTACCTCCTAATTTTAACCATACCTGTCATACAACGGACATCTTGAAATAGCCCGTATGCCTATTAGCTATCACTTTGAGATGTCTATCATACTTTTTTAACATCCTTATGAATATGTCTAACTACTGTAAAAAGGACACTTGGTACCCCCAAATTATACCGTTTTCTAATTTCAGACCGACTAGCCCACGGACTATTTACACATTACTTATTTAACTAACGATAGAGCGTTCGTGATCTACACTATCGATAAACTGTAATTCTAATTAATTAATTATGTAAACGCGTATTGATTTAGTTTCTAAAATTATATGTTTAAATCTAATAACTTACCCGTACACAGTGAGTTTATTATCCAGGCTTTATTGAAACCGAGCAATTAGATGCAATTTTTTTACCGAACCGCGAGTACCTAATATATGATTCAAAACTCAAATAAAAAAATCATAAACCTTAGAAAAGGTAAGTGACACCTTAAGACGCAATTTTCTCTTGACTATGACAGGTCACGGCCACTCGCATCGTTTGACAAATAAAAAGTACACACGTTATTGACTGTTAAATTAAAATAATGTTTTTTGAACGATAAATTTTAGTTATTTTTGTGGAACTACTCAAATTAATTTAGTAAATATTTTTGAGTTCTTTTTTAGGGTTCCGTAGCCAAAATGGCAAAAACGGAACCCTTATAGATTCGTCATGTCCGTCTGTCCGTCTGTCCGTCTGTCACAGCCAATTTACTCGGAAACTATAAATGCTACAGTAACGAAATTTGGTAAGGATATGTGTTGTATGAACCGCTACAGGAATGTGATACTAAATTGTAAAAAAAACCATTGGGGTGGGGGCTCTCCATACATGTAACTGAGGGATAGAATTTTTTTTTTAGTTGTACATAAGCGTGTGGGGTATTAATAGAAAGGTCTTTGAAAATGATATGAAGGTTTATACATCACATTTTTATTTAAGCAAATCGTTTTCGAGATATCAGGTCTCAAAGTCTGAAAAATGTGTCCCCCCCCCTCTATTTTTTAAACTACGCGATATAAAATTCTGAAAAAAATATATGTTATGCACATTAATAAACTCTATCAACGATTTTTGGTTTGATAAAATTATCTCCTATAGTTTTTGAGGTAGGTTGATTTAACTGTATTTTTTTAATAATAAATTGATAATGGTACGGAACCCTTTGCGCGCGAGTCCGACTCGCACTTGGCCGGTTTTTTTAAGTAGTAAAACTATGTATAAACTATATACAATTATACAATTTATACATATTAGATGTACCAAAGAAAAAATAGCAGAGTTTACCAACGCCAGATGTGGCATTTGAACCCACTCGGCTTTCGCGTCTGACGCTTTAAACCCTTGGTAAACTCGGTAAATAAGTTCGCAATTTCTTATTTACAACCTAACACAATGCAATGTACTTACTATTTCGACCTAAAATGGTAAAGTTTTGTGCGAAGTTGTTTAATTATTGTTTAAATCATTGTTTTATGTTAATACAGGATGATGACCGTAAAGAAAAGACAGGAGGCGGGGATAGTCAAACCACAGAAGCTGTTAGTGCTAAAGGTACGCGTTGACATATAGTTATTTAAGTTAACTGTACCACCTGTTTTTACTCATTAAACTTAGCAAACCTCTGTTGTTCCCAATTATGGATAGAGACAAATTAAACAACTATTAGCGGCCCTGTTAGTGCTGCCTCATGAACAGGAATCGTTATGTATATGCCGATGACACGCTGCGTATAGCATGATTATTAATTTCATATAATCAGCCTATTATTAATGATTATGATAGACGAAACCTTTAATGAAGTTGATTTGAGTTAAACAATACATTACATACATTTCAATAATTAATTGTGAAATGGAAATGTTCTCTAACTTAGAGTACGCTATCTTTGGCTAGAACTCATGCGATGCGAGTAATTTACGTATTTTTCATTCATAAAAAAAACCATTATCAAGTAGGTAGGTATCAAAATTACGCAATGCCATATCAACTAATAATTACATACATATTGATACTGCGTAGTCGACTATATTAATGAAATTGACCAATCACAGCTCGCCGCGGTCAAAAGCACGAACCCATGCAAAGACAATAGACATCAACGAGGCCATCTGTCACTATTATGACGTCGTATACTTAATGTTGTTTATTTATTTAGGTTTAATATTATATAAGGTAGTATATTTTCGTTGTTTTCCTGAAATTTGCAGAGAGATATATGTATGGCAAATGTTATAAGTTATAAGCTTGTAAGTTTTTAAGCTAACATGGTCATTTACATTATTAGTAGGTACATATATAATGATTACAACGGGATATTTATCTACCACGTAAATTCAAATTATTGAGCACCCGATATTTCGGCACTGTTGCTAAATTAATGCCATTATCTTCACGGGGTAACTTCCGGAATAAAAGCTGCTCAATAATTTGATTTTACATGATAAATATCCCGATTTAAATCACACTAATGATGTGTATGTTGTTATATTAATATTAGGCGTTAGAATTTTGCTTATCTAAATAAACATTCAATAGCGACTTAACTTATTTTAGTAAAGTTGAAGAAAAATACTGTATTTAATAGTGATATAACGAACCTTTTTAATCTCGAAGCTTACTTCTTAGGCCACTCGACTTTGTAAGGTAGGTACCTACTCTATTGAAGAATCTTTATGTCGCGATTATATAAAATAATATTTTTGATTGATTGACTTTCTATTTTGTAGATCACTATATTATTATTTTTTTCCCAATATCACTTCGCAAACTTATCGAATCATACAAATATTGTTTCCAACTGTAACGTTGCGCATTCGTAGAATAAGTAGGTATGTAAGGTTGTAACTAGTAATCCATCCCAAACATAACCTAGGTACTTGGCAAATGAAATAGGGCCAAACCGAAATTGGCAAATATGTATTAGGCGAAAAATTTATTAGGAAGTGGTATTCGGAAAAAATAATTCGAAGAAAAAGCCTTACAACGTCTTATTTTTGTTGAACTAGGGTCCGGCAAAGAAACTTTGTTTAGTGGAAGTTTGGGCAGAGACAGTGTCGACACTTGGTTCGAGGTTAATTTGCCCTTCAAAATAGAACCAGCTAAGGAATGTCTCGCGCCATCTGAAAGCCGAGAATTTATTGTCACATTTTCACCTCTTGATGCTTTCGAGTACAAGGTCTTACTGAAGAGTTCGGTTGGTGAGTTTAAATAAACTATTATTTGACAAATTAAATGTGTTACCCTAGCCCTACTACCGCGAACTTAGAAATTCGTTAATTTCGAGGATTTCAGTCACTCCAATGAAGGTTTCATTAGCTCTTTAGTGACAGAAACAAATCCTCGAAATTTGCGGAATTCGAAGTTCGCGGTAGGGCAGCTACTTGAAAGGACTTCGATTTAAAATACTTTAATTACAGATAACTTAGAATCGATTGAACAGAATATGTACTGCAAAATAGAAGCAAAGTCTTTAGTGCCCTATGTGCACCTGGACATAGAGAAGAGTGACTACCTGACTTCCGGAAGGAGGAAGGAGACAGGGATTGCTTTACCGAAACACATGACTGTTGTGGAATTCAATGTGTTGGGATCAGGCTGCTATAAAAAGTATCTTTTTTAATTTAGACCACAATAATATATCGGGAACCCTAATGACAGCCGAGCTAAGAGGCCTAGTTACTTGTTACTCGTTACAGAATCTTGTATCTACGCATCTACGCAGTAGTAGAAAACGAAAGGAGAGTTCTAAGCTTGCGTCCATGCATAGGATGCATACCCCCATAGAAATAACTTCCTTCGTAAGAATGTAAACCCTTCACATAACAAGACAAGAGTGAATCGTTCTATGTCTAACACGGGAATGAATTGATGAACACTGCAGTAGTGACCTTTTATACTGTCAGGTCACCAGCCACCTGTTCATAGGTTGGTATCATCTACCTGCAAACCTGCATGGACCAAGCAAAGACCACTCCAAGCAAAACATTGCTTATCGTTTTCTAGATTTAGTAACTCATATCTCCGACACGGCCATACTGACAAGACAAGCGTCCTCGCTTGTATCTGAAACAAACACGTACATCAGTAATCTTTGTCACCACTAGGTTACTCCTGACCAAATTATCTGTCTACGTAAAATCAACTCAACTCAAGGAAAATAATTTTATTCTTTGCCACTGAATTTAGGATCACTTAAAGTCAATTCATTACCACCAATTTAAATGCAAGACCAGACAAGTACCACTTGGCTTTCATAGCCACCTTTTACGTAAAATACATGACGGCAAACTTTCGGAAGCAGGTCTCTCATTCGTGGCCTATTGGTTATCACATAACCACACACTACGCGCATCCCCAAGGGATCGCCGAGTCAACCCTGACTCTACGGTCTCTACAAGACCCGACCTCCGCCAGAGCTTATCGCGCACCGCGTACCCACGGACTACTCAAAGGTAGACACCGACTTCTAACGGGCTACGGCTACGATCAAGCCTCTGGTACGGTCGACCAACCGAACTGAGAACCTCATCCTTCATGCCACAACAATCTTCATCTACTTCACGTGGTACTTGGCTTTCTAGCATTTTCATTAACAACAAAATGTTATCTGTATTCAATCATTTATGAACTTCAATTTGTTAGACAATTTTGATAGTGCCACCAGCTCAGTTTCAGTTACCAGTAAAATCAAAATTAAGGAAACACAAGTCACGTTTATGTCTATCGGAAACTCACATTGTGACATAGTCACCTCATCCCGTTTAACAACAATAACTTCTTTTGTGGCATTACCAAAATGATCTCAATTAATGAATGATTCAAATTAGTCAACCTCTCGACTCAAACAAAAACGTAAATTACTCAACCAGGTTACATCATAACCATCCAATTTCATTTCAGTCCATCGGATTGTTAGGATCCAATAACCTATCAGAAGTTAACCATCTCAGCCGCGTAAGTGCTACTCCTCGCAAAGAGTATACTGCACATAAAAAGCAGTCCACGTGCACCTTTTACATGCTTCGGAACTTCCGATGCGATTATTAGATCACGCTCAATCCCTCGGACTTGCTCTCGGTCCATTGAAAGCTCACATGAGTGATGATTGGAATTCATTAAATTTAAAAATTATTTAGGTACTCGTTTAATCAACCCAGGGAATTAAAATCAACTTCATTAACATTCGAATAGACTAGTCAGTCTATGTACTTACTACTTTACTAGCCAGTAACAGACATAGTTCTACAATAGTCAAATGAAACACTTCAACAAACCAACAAATGGGTTACAGTACTCTAAAGTTGGTCTACCTCCATCCGGTAACCAAAACCACAGTTGCTTCCATCCAGCAACAACAAAATTGGTCTACCTCCATCCGGTAACCAAACCAAAAACACATCGACCGATTACACCATCAAACCAAACGCATGCCACCCACAATCGTGGCCGCACGGAGACGGAAAAATAGATCCGATTTTACACCTACGATTACGAATGATAAAATGGTGTATGCAGTCTGAGAAAAGGTAACCAAACTGAATGTAAAATGTTTCATTCTACGATTGCAAACTAAATGACTAATTCCAATAATTATAATCCACAACTTTAATTAAACTAAAGTAGTCAAATTGAAACTATGGACAGCCCACATAATGAGAAATGACTATCACCACCATCATCATCATGACCACTAACATGATCATCACCATAACCACCATCATGATCATCACCACGATCACTACAATGATCACCATCATGACCATCATCATGACCACCATCATGACCATCATCATGACCACCATCATGACCACCATCATGACCACCATCATGACCATCATCATGACCACCATCATAACCATCATCATGACCACCATCATGACCATCATCATGACCACCATCATGACCACCATCATGACCATCATCATGACCACCATCATGACCATCATCATCACCCTTCAGAAATTATTATAACCGATCTCAATGCGTTTAATAAAACTTGTTTATTTTAAACTTGCGTAACTGTAACATTGATGTCTAATTTAGTTTCAATTTTGCATTTCTTCCTCCAAATTTTTTTCAACTCTATAGAATCGAAAGGGAATAAACCCTCGATGGCTACAACAACATTAGTTTCACCAATTAGCTCAGACCTCAAATAGCCCAACAAAAATGTGAACTGCTCAGCGGATTAACAACGTGTCCACACCACGTGCTGCACCACGTGTTCACGGTAGGCAGTAGCGACACCTGCTACGCCACCGGGCATGACATCAACAACTTGCAGGCCGGCAGCTCGTTCTGACTCACCATGTTGAACTGTAATCATCAAATTGTACGATATCATTTTTATCACAAAAACAAAGTAAAGTCAAAGCCGACTGATTTCCTTTTTTTTTTTTTCAAGTAGACTAGCAATAAGCAGTTTTGAACAGATGTTGAGATAATTGGAATGCTAGACCTAATCATAACACTAAGTACCTAAAGTTTGAGGTTAGACACTGACCTCATCTTATGCTCGACATCAAAATAAGATTGTGCTTCTCTTTACTATAATCTAATTAATCTCGCAAATAATAAAACGTATTAAAAACACAAAAACTTAACGTTACAAACAGAAATGTCAACCGTTAGTTCTTTAAACTACTGCTTCTAATTTTTCATTAAAACAATTGGAAAGAAACCTGTCCTTTAATTTCCGTTGCTCCAAAATAACCATCGGCGCCAACCAGTTGGCGTCTTCAATTTTTAATTTCTTGGACATAGGTATCGCAAGAAATTGCGCTCGTTTCATCGTCACAGCATATTCATCATGGATGAAACTGTAGACTACTATGACAGTGAGCTTGTTGATCTTGAAGTTGAACATCTGTAACGGTAATTTCACAAGCATAGAAAACTTTTAACACAAGGCATGGATTGAAAATGTTTATCACTATCACAAATTAATTTTTGGTAGACTCGAAAACAAAACAAAACAAAGGGCTACCTGCCCATATTTTGGTATTGCTAGTATTTCACAACTAAGTAAGTAATAAGTATGGGTCATGATATACTTTGAAATCACTAGAATTACTGTTTTTATTTCTTTTTTTTCCAATAGGGTAGGATACCTACCCACACGTTTTCTTACAACAGTAATCACAAAAAAAAGAACAAAGCAGTTTTCTAAATCACGACTCAAATCAAACTTAACTGCAAACATAGTGAACAATCATTACCTTACCAACTGTTGTCGATTTTAAACCTTACCGTTTACATGTGATGCAATACCAGTACTCACTGTTACGTGAGCCTTGAGTCTTCATCCCACTTGCTGATATCGGGAACTCTAATGACAGCCGAGCTAAGAGGGGTAAGATTCCAGTTATCTGCCTCCTAGCTTCTCGTTACTCGCCACCAACAGCACTCAGAATCTTGTATCCACGCATCTACGCAGTAGTAGAAAACGAAAGGAGAGTTCTAAGCTTGCGTCCATGCATAGGATGCATACCCCATAGAAATAACTTCCTTCGTAAGAATGTAAACCCTTCACATAACAAGACAAGAGTGAATCGTTCTATGTCTAACACGGGAATAAATTGATGAACACTGCAGTAGTGACCTTTTATACTGTCAGGTCACCAGCCACCTGTTCATAGGTTGGTATCATCTACCTGCAAACCTGCATGGACCAAGCAAAGACCACTCCAAGCAAAACATTGCTTATCGTTTTCTAGATTTAGTAACTCATATCTCCGACAAATATATAATTTGTTATTTGTTTTTGGTATTCGACTGAAACAAATAATAAAATAGCAAGCTTATTATAATCGAATTTATCCATAATACTTTTCGGCTAC
This sequence comes from Thaumatotibia leucotreta, assembly GCA_025490895.1. NCBI lineage: Eukaryota > Metazoa > Arthropoda > Insecta > Lepidoptera > Tortricidae > Thaumatotibia > Thaumatotibia leucotreta. The sequence goes on along the minus strand of JALPQI010001586.1, from coordinate 70,555 downwards.
TAATTAACTATTAATGCTCAATTATACCCTGAAGTATTTCTGGTGTATGTTACGTACAGTACAAATGAATATTATGAATACACAAATCAAAGTATAATGTACGCACAACAAAATTATATAGGTACGCGTTATGACGTAACTATGCGCTGCACTGACTAAGCGGTTCTATCCATTAGTTAATATAATTTTCAAGATTATAAGCGCAAATAGATAAGAACTTTACTTGGACGTTGCAATACCCTTCAGTGTCAGCAAGTATCTTTTCAGGTCATTCAATGTTATAAATCCCACGAGCGAAGGTTACGAGTTCAACTTCGAAATGGTGTCTGACAAGGTCGAGCTGCTCCCTTTCCACTGTAACACGATGAAAGGATTCGTTGAAGGCGGCACCTCCTGTGAGGTTACATTCACGTTCGCCCCGAGTGCTCCAGGGGTAATATTGTTTCTAATATAATTATGTCGACTAATACCTACCAGGGATCGGATAACGGTTTTTTCTCCATACAAAAGAACGGTTCGAATTTCATTCTTTTTCGTTCATCGGTATATAAATTCTTTGTTGATAATTTAAAAATACGATGTTGGTAATTTTATAACCTTTTCAGTACTAAATAAAGAGTATAAAACATTTTAAAATATTGGGCTATTTCGAGGTTTTCGAAAAAAAAACCGGTTCCGATCCCTGATAGTCATATAAGTTTTCGACTAATATTGTCTCTGTTGCAAATTCACAAGGGGACAAATGTTCAGTAAGATGCAGCAATGTCAAATTGCGTGACCTCATGGGGTTCTTTGTAACACAACACGAGTATAAACCTACGAGATATCTTTTCAAATGTAGCAAAACGTGATTTTATAGTTTCATTTTTAATATTTTAAGGTTTACGAATCCCAGTGGAAATTTACGATACACCAACACAAAATATCTATAAACATGCTGGTGGTCGGCTTAGTTCGAGAGCCTAATGTATCGTTCGTACCCAACATTCTAATAGTGAGAAATTCATTGGTGGGATTTAGTATGACTGACACTGTGATGTTGCTAAACAATGAGAATGAGGCTTTGAAGTTCGAGTTCAAGGGGAACTCTTTGTTGAACGAGTCTGGGAAGACGCCAGTGATCATGGAACCGGAGTCTGGAACACTGAAGCCTCGCTCGGAGACACCCATCAAGTACGTATACACTAGAAAAGTAAAGTAACTTACGGTAGTGTGTAGAACTATATAAGTTAATGTGTGTGTATTCAATACTATATCAAAAATGTGCGTTATTAATTATGAATAAAAGTAGTCTTATTTGGAATTGTGTCAATACGCCTCCCGAGTCCCATCCTCATATGGCGACCCTGCCAGGAATACCTACAATGAGAACAGTAACACGTTCTCTGTTCTCATTTTAGGTTTTTTTTTATGTTGGCACAACAAAGTGGCTCCACTCCACCTGATCGTAAGTGAAAAGTATTAATACCTACATGGTAACCGCATTTATAATAGAGGCATGTTTGATGGTACGGATACTGATCGTGTTAAATAATTGATATATTTTATATATTTAAATTGAACGAGCAGCCACCATAGGTATTAATTTTAACTTAATGACCTGGCGCATGGAGTAGTAGGTAACAGGGGCCGGCACCGTTATTTTCTCCATACAAAAGAATGGTTATGTTTTCGTTATTTTTCATTCTTCGGTCTTAATACATAAAGTCTTTAAGTTAATGGAGTAATTTAAAAATATGATATTGTAAATCACATAAAATATTGAGTAGTACATAAAAAGTATAAAACATTTTAAAATGCTGGGTTATTTTGAGGTTTTTGTAAAATAACGGTTCCGGTCCCTGGGGCCCATTTCTCGAAAGCTTGTAACTTGTAATACAAGCGAAAGTCCTTATCCAATTAATAGTGTCAAAAAGAGACTTACTAGCTTTTGAGAAATGGGCCCCTGGTAGTTATGTGCGTTAACTGTTACTTAACGTGTATGTTTGCATATACGACATTGGAAGTAATACCACAATAAAAAAGTAAACGCCATATAAATGATGGGCATTTGGGCATTAATTTGTTTCAATGCAGATTGAATTATTACAAAATTCCTTCGAATTCAGCCCCAGACATCATTATTTGGATCCGCATTAAACCTATGAACTTCCACTTAAACTCAAATTGGGCCGCGTTATTTAGCAAAATAAATGCTATGGATATATTTCTTGTTGATACACAATATTTATTTTGAATTGCGTTTCAGATTTATTTACACTCCAGTTGACGATGGACCTTTGTCATTCAAGATATTTTGCGCCATCAGTTACTTGACGAAACAGTTAACGTTGTGTGTGAATGCTCTCAGTCTCTCAATAAGACCTAAAGTTACATATTATTTAATCGGATACGAGCATATACTTGACAGCAAAGCTATTACTAATATACATTTGGATCAGGTACTTCATAAGTTCACATTTATCGACTAATGTCTTCACAATAGTACATTTCGATGAAGGGCAAAAATTTCGTTTTTGCGCACTAGTTATGAAAACGTTATTTTAGTCCTCGAACTCATCTCACTTACTGTCAAACGTATTGTTATGAGTTTCCAGGACAATATAGATTCGAGTAAAGTAACTGCCCAGAAATAGGCTTTTCTAAAACAGTGGACTGGTTTGACATCTGTTGATTCTGCCAAATTAATACTTTAACGTCAAACGGGTCTTAATTGGGTAAAGTTATGTTTAATATTATACACACACACACCTGTGGTCGCCGGCAGACTGACTGCAGTCAACGTAAGTTTACACGATTAAGACCTGTTTGTCGTTAAGATATGGGTGAGAATCTTGAAATCTTAGATCTGCCGAATTAAGGTATCTATATTTTTTTGTGAGACATGATTTTGATGGTAAACGATATAAATTTAATACATAAACAACCGGTATATTATCAGAAAAACATCGTAATTTTTCCAGACGGCATCAACGTACACGCGAACGGTAACGTTCATTATAGCTAACGAGGGCTCATCCACGTTCTTCTACGAGTGGGGCTACAACTGCTCGGGGGTGAAGAAGTACCTGACGGTGACAGTGGAGCCCCGCACGGGGCACGTGGCGCCGGCCAGCTCCGCCGAGTGTATCCTCAGCTTTACGCTCAAGACCGTGCCAGTGCAGGCTTTCCCTGTCAACCTCTTTGTATGCCATCTTGCTATCTTTTTCTTCCTATACAGTGTTACCATGACTCAGGCTTTTACGAAAATGGGTAATAATACGCATTACTGGCAACCGTTTGCTGCGATCTGTCATTGTCAAGTCAAGTGCAAAATAACGATTCGTTTTGAAGTCTCTTCTCTTGCTTCACTCCGAACCTTTCTTTCGAAATTAGTTACTTTACTATATGAATTTTTAATCAAATAATGCTCACGGTTTGGTTAAAAATCTGCATGTCAATCCTTGGTTTCGATAAAAGCCTGCATGATGTAATACACTTTATTAGTTGATCCGATTGCAATGTATTGGGCGCTATTTGTGCTCGAAACCTAATCATTGAATGAAATCTGACAAACTAGTTGCACCGCAATGTTTTTAAGGATGAGTAGAAAGCAAGTATCTAAGTCCACATGATGCAAATAAAAAGAAAAAATACTAACAACGACAATTTATTGTTGTACGTAACTGAAACCGAAAAATATAAAAATAAGTCATTTTACACGTCGACTGAATCATAAACCATCGCTACGCCTCGAAAACGTATCGATTAAAATGACTTACGGCCTACTCTATTCCTTTGATGTAACTTGGTACTATCTACTATCAGGGGCCTATTTCTCGAAAGCTTGTAACTTGTAATACAAGCGGGAGTCCTTATCGAATTAATAGTGTTAAAAAAGAGACTTCCACTTGTATTACAAGTTTACTACTAGTATTACAAGCTTTCGAGAAACGGGCCCCAGGCGTCGTCGTATACGTAATTAATTTAATATGAATTTCATTATATTAAATGGTTTCTGTTGTAGATTTTGGACGGACCGGAGTACAATATACTTCTTCACTCGGAAGTAGAAAAGCCATTGTACCATTTTTCTTGCAAGGATTTCGATTTTGGAAAATGTATTATCAATGCACCAGACAACACGTACAAGAAAACCATGGGATTTATTAACGACGACAAAGTTCCTATTCTGTAATAACTTCTGTTTATCTAAATCATAATTGACAACAAGCATAAAGCATAGTTAATAATTGCGCAAAAAAGTTTTGGTAACAAAATTTAGTTTCATATGTGGTATGCTCGGCCGGTACATGTGATTAAAGCTTCAAGTACTTAGATATTTGTGATTTTGAATATCATCTATGCTTGCCAGATTGTGTTTTGAGATAACGTTAAATGTTGATTTAAAGTATGAAAAAATAAAGTACACACAGAAAAAATACAGTATCTGGAGGGTAATAGGAGATTATTCACTGACTATTTAAGTTGAATTTTCAATTAAATACGAATAAATTATTTTAGCGTAATTTAGTATCTCGTAAATCGTAAAGTAAAAAGAGGTAAAATACAGTACAATACTTTATGCAGGGTGAACGATATAAAGTGTTACCTAGTAGATTTTATTAAGTCTGGTGGCAAAGTAATAGCGGCTTATTATTGGAAATATGTTTTGGACACCGCATTATTATTATCTTAGGCACGCAAAAATTTGGGTTTTAGACCACAAAATAAGAACGAGACTGAGCTTCGGCTTATAAAGCTCGTAAGAACCAAAAATGGCTGGAAACCGAATTTCACGTATCATTTCTCCAGTGCAGTGAGTTTCGGACTTTTTAATCTGGTCTATTTTGGAGAGAAAGGTGATAGCAATTAAACATGCTAGTATAAATGCAATGAAGAAAGCGATCGTATTTCACTGGCACATACCACTACCACTGGATCAAACAACAAACGTGCTGCGAGCAATATTGTGTAAAGTAAATGTAATCACAGAATGTAATATTTTTCCTCTTGTTTTCGTACGTAGTAATAAATTGTTGCTACTAAAAAATCACAGTCCTTTGAAATTGGTAACACATCATATCGTTCACCCTGTATTACAGAACGTCTGGCCAGGCGCAGATCTAGGACTTCGTTGAGGGGAGACACTGCCCTATGATATGATAGTATTTTATACTTAAAACACCACCTAGCCATACATAAGTCTAGTGTGGGGGGGGGGGGGGGGTCAATTGCCCCAACCCCCCCTGGATCCGCTCCTGCGTCTGGCAACACTACCATCATCCCAATTTTTAGATAAACTTGAGACATGGTTTAATATTTATAGCCTTGCTTTGGACTTTGAAACTCTGCCTGAACTTCTTGTGGATTACAAGCCATTGCCAGCGATAGAGCCCAAAGAACAAGTGAAGGTGAAGATATACTTTAGGCCAAAAAAACCGATAGAGTATGAATTTCATGTAAAGTTTTGGGTAAATTCGCTTTGTGAAGAAATCATAACAATTAAAGGAGAAGGTAAGAATACCAAGTCCGTAGTCCGTAGAATACTACTATTGCTCTATTATTATATTAATTTTCTCTATATGTAAAGTCACACTACTCGCTCGAATCAACATGCAGTCGGACATATGATGTACTAGAGTTCACATCAAGTAATTTCTTCATTCATTCCTTAATTATCCCTTCAAATTGCAGGTGTAAAGTGCCTCTTCGATTTATACGAAGGCTGCGAAAAGAACTTCGACATGGGCCCCGTGAAAGTGGGCTCGAAGATAGTCCGTCAGATCGAGGTGATGAACCACAGCAAGGTGGCCATAGATGCCACCTTCATATTCAAGGAGATGTATCCCGTTATAGAGGATACGTTACAGTCGGAGGCGACGAGCGTGTGTCTAGACCCCAGTGCAGCTGCTGCGGCTGGGGACACCGGCCCTTCAAGGCAAGCCTTGAAATATTACTATTATTGTATACTGTCCCACTGCTGGGCAAAGGCCTCCCCCCATTTTCTCCAATCTGCTCTATGCTGACCTGCCTCCGGTCACTCTTATAAAAACGAGTCTAGTTCATTTCGCCACCGCCCACAAGGTCTGCAGCGTCTCCGATTGGAGCTGTCGGGCTGCCACTCTATGGCTATCTTGGCCCGCAGCTCACTCGGCATCCGACAGACGTGACCAGCCCAGTCCCACTTCAGCTTAGCCCGCATCCAAGTTACATCTACTATAATATATCTTCGTAAATATTAGATAGATATTTGGAATGTAAACCAAAGAAAAAAGACCAAGATCACCAACGTCCGAGGTGGGGAACGAACCCACGTACTTAGCTTTCGCGGCTGATGCCTGTATCGCTCGGCCACTCGATCTTAGCAACCACCGACCGGTAAAATTTCTCGGATATACGTATATGCAATCTCATACAAGACTAGGAGACTTTGACCTTTGACTTTGGTCTAAGGCCAAGCAATACATGCATGCACCTTCTATCCGAATACCTTTCGGTTTCCTGGTATACCGAGAGAGCTGGTGCTGCAGAAAGATGATCTTAAGATTATCTTTGAATTTAAAACGAGGGGTTAGTAAAAGTGTCTCAATGATATCACAGAGGATTTCATCATCAGCTATCTTAATAATCAAAAAGACTACAGTGTGATTAACGAGCGCGCGTGACGCGCTTCTGTTTACTCGGCCGTGACTGTACCTGACAATACAAGTATGATATTGATGACGTTTGAATTTACCTACAGTACAGGTTTATTATACAACTTGGCAAACTGTATTTTTTTAAATTCATTATCGTTTTTCCTTTATTTGATTGAACATATATTGATGTCAAAGTGAAATTAAATTAAAGGATATCAATTCTTAAAGTTCGAGGCGAATTAACCCATTTTTAGGTTTTATGGAAATAATAACATGACATGAATATCATCTGTTTAGAAATCAAATGGTAAAAAATTACAACGACGACAAGATTCGGAATCAAATCGCAATGGATATTCAAAACGCACTATCGTCACTAAAAGTCGTTCCGAAAGAATGCAAGATACTGCCATACAGAAAAGTACCTCTGAAGATCCAGTTTAAACCTGTAGGCATGATCAGTGACTTAAACGTTCAGGTATGTACCTCGTATAATTTCTATATCGTGAAGCAAGAGTGATCCTTGACCGTCCCTAGTATCAAGGTACTAGGTCAATATGAACGTTGCTCAGCCTGACCGTCCCTAGTATCTACCCTGAGTGAACACTCTTGCTCTACGACCCAGAAGTCACCCTACACATTTTTAGCTTACGTCTATCTATGTCCTCACAGCTCCAGGTTCCTTTTTTTATAGTTCCTCAGTTATAAACAGAGATCGGATGGATTTGCGACATTCTTAGTGGCTTACGTCATTTTGATGACATTTAGTATGAGATGTCGCACAAAAATCCGATCTCTGGTTATAAAACTTATAGGAATTACCGACTCTTGTTGTGGGTAAATATGTAAAGTATGTGCTCTAATGCAAAGCTTCAACTTAACCATCAGCAGTTAAATCTCAGGAAGTCCCACAAAAGTGATTTCACGATTTCATCGACATAAAACACTTGTTACTCGCGTTAGTAGAGTCAGTCGAGACATTTTATTGACAGCTGAACATGAGGGTGTTAAACATCGAGCGTCCGCTGGTGCGGCTGAGTGGCAGCGCCACCGGCATGAGCTTATGTCTGAGCCAGGACTCGCTGCAGTTCGGCCGCGTGCGCATACGCGGGTGCAAGATACTCAAGGTCATGCTGTTGAATAAAGGGGATTTCGGCGCCAGGTGAGACTATCGCCCCTTGAGATTGAAACAGAGCTAGCATCAATGATGGGTATGCTGACATTGGTGCCAGTGACCGACTTTTGGGTTTATGATATTATGCAACGGTCATTATAATCGATTTTAGTATTACGAGTATAGTAATCATCATAATGTGTCATGTCATGAATGATTTAGACGGAACATATAAATTCTAAATATTAGGTGTAGGGTAAGTGCTCCAGTGAATGAACACTTAAGGAAATTTTCAACTTAATTTATTTTTTGTGGCTGGGAGCAATAATGAAGTTTAAATATGAATGTTCTTATAGAGTAAACCACTATTGTAGTTTTCTAAAATCAATTTTATTTTGCATTAGTGCTGCACAGTTTTAAATTATAGCTAACTGTAGGGGAAAAAATGGAAAATCACCAGTGAATGAACACAAAATTCTAGTAAATGAACAAATCAAACCAATGAATGAACTACCTTAAAAATAATGTATTAAAATGAAAAAGGTACTCTATTTTTAATTGGTAGTGCTAGTAATATTCGATAATTTAATTTGAACTTTAATGAGACATAATATCTATAAACATAATTAAACGACATCATTTACAGTTCCACATTTCTGCGTATTCTGGGAAGGTTCAATTAACTCTTCAGTTACCATTGAAGAGGGACCTTATATGTCGCTTTCGTTAAAAAGTAAACTGGGCTCATTCTGCTTATAAAGTGCTACTTGAATACTTTTGATTAACCAAAGATCTGTCTTTGTTTGTTTCTTCAGTGGCATGAATTTGGACAATTTCGGTGATTCAAATAGCGTTGATTTTAAGATATTAAAACTGGCATTTGATAGTTCACTAGTTGCAACAGCTTTTAGAGGTTTGTCGAGAGATTCTTGGTCATATTGGAATTATTTATACGATTTTTTTAACCTTTTCATGTCTTAGAACCAGACAAAATACGAAATAAATGATTTAGTTCATTCACTGGTTTTCGCAATCCAATTAATGAACTAACTGTGTTTGCGGTAGTTCATTAAAAATTTAATATATCAAGTATTGTTCGAACACTGGCCCTTTGCTAGACAGCATATTTCTATTAAATCCAAAGAAAACCAAATCTTATAACAACCACTAAAACGTAAGATATGGAACAAACAATAAATCACGCAATTCCAGTGAATGAACTCCCCCGTTCGGTCACTAGGTTTAAGCCATTTTGAGTTCTAGTTATAGAACACTGGATTAAAAGCCACTATTTGAAACGAAATCACATTAAACTATACTTTAATAGCATAATCATAACCTTCCGGTTTCAAAAAAACACGCACTGTTCCTAGGAGATGCACGAAACGCACACAATAACACATTAAACACAACGTAAGCTTACCTAAATCCTTATAACACCTCCATATAAAAAATGAACCTGCGCAACGTGCCCACTTTAGATCATCGCCACTTGGACACTGACGCATATGAGGTGATGTAAGTGCTACCAGAACTTGTCAAATAATATTCCTACCCGAAAAAAAAATATAACGCGTAGTAGAAATGTACAGAAAACTTATTTTACGAAAAAAACTTGTATTTTGTTCGTTCACTGGATTTGTTCATTCACTGGAGAACTTACCCTACCTACAACTATACATGTAAGTACTTAACATTAGTAAGTATAAGTAACTTAAGTAGATCCGATAAATATCTTCTTCATAGATATCTTCTACATAGCTACCATCCACTTTGCGTGATCCTGGGGATCTTCGATTTATACGACTGTAAGCCCGTTTACGCACATATCAGCCTTCACGATATCTAGCCAGCGATTTTTTGGTCTTCCGCGGGGTCGGAAGCCGTCAATGTTAAGGCATTATTTTATTTTCCTACACAGTCAGGGGGCATATAATTTAGATAATATTTAAACGTACGCAGGTGTATAATACTGTTTATTTGTTGTTGAAGATTTTGTTCTTTATCCAGATTCTGGTGGCAACCCATAATGTCCGACGAGTTTACAATTTCTCCCATGAAAGGCCACATCGCGGCACGCACTAACGTCACGTTCACCATCACCTACAGGCCAAAAAGCCACAATCCGTTCGTCAAAATGTGGGTACGTTAAATGAGATAAAGCTACGAGATACGACGAGAAGCCAATAATTTAATTGTATTATTAAGCTTTCACGTGTATTGATGTAGGCAAAGCCATAGTCATAATATGATTCCAAACACTACTCGTAATTATTAACCAAGCTAAAAGAACTCATTGACATTTATTCTCAATCCCCCAAGCGAATACGTAAATATGATCATCATATATGTATGTGGCTATCAAGTCTGATAATGATATTACGGAAGATCAAGTCCCAACTCAAGTGCTTAAGGGATTTTGGACATTCCATCAGTTATCTTTTTTATAGGCGAGCTGCAACATAGAGAACTACATAGCGCAGGAGCTGTCCATGTATGCCGCTTGCTTGGACACGGGTGACGTCACTGCCAAAACTGTTTATATGGAGTGCCCGGTGCGCGAGGTTGCAACTAACTACGTGCCAGTTACAAACCCGTTAGTTCATTTTATTTGTATGCACTCGAAAGCTTTGGCTGAAAGATGACAACGTCAAATACTTTGTGCTGTATGTTTGTGATCAAGTAGTTCGGTAGAGATCAGATGACCGTCAAAATTTGACTGAATGTGTGAACAATACCAACCATTACCAGTGATCGGCATAGGGTGTGCCATTTCGGGTTATTCTCACCTGTTATACATACAACCAATTTGTCAGCAGAGTCAGATGACAAAGTCATTGTAACAGGTTGCGAATAACCCGAAATGGCACACCCTATGCCGATCACTGACCATTACCAGAAGTAACTTTACTGTTAAGTACCCTCTGTTAAAAAAATGTGTTCATAGAACCGACGGGATGTGGCTGGTGATGTCAGAGCTACGTCCTGGACCTTTCTCCACGTTAGCACAGTGCAACGTTGAACCAAACTCGGTATTCGACATTCCGATATATTTCAAGCCGAAAATTATGGGGAAACACGAGGTATGGGCTTAATTTTCGCATGTGTAACTGTATGATTAACTTCCAAAATAACTTCTTCAAACAATCTTGAGCAAAGGTCGTACCTACTAGGTTAATATTTTAGTTAATTAATAATGTATTCATAGAGAACAGCGAGAAATTAACAGAGAAGGCTACGTGGTGGTGACGGCAGTGAGAATACATTTGTCACCACCCCAACTCTTCCCGTGGGTGTCGTAAGAGTCGACAAAGAGATTCAAGCGTAGCTGACCATTCATTTATTTAATCGTTGACGAGCAGCACCGTCATCAAAATGGCCATATTACTGCGATCGCCAACCCGCTTGCCCAGCGTGGCGATAGAGGCCTATGTCCTGGAGTGGACTGTAATGTGTGATGTGAATAGAGAACGGATGAATTGATAATTGAGCGAAAAACGAATAGGATGCAATGAATTATGCTGATAGGTAGCTGTTAACCAAAAATAGCTGAGACGATTAAAATGTATAGTCTTAGTGTGTCCTTTCCTTACCCACAAATGTATGTTTAGTGTTGATTAGATGTAGGTGCCCGTTAATATATAGGGATAGCGATATCAAATCTGTTGATTATTAGGTAGTTATTATTATGACTAACTTTATATTTTCTACAGAACCAGTTATTATACACAAATTTGGGAGAGGGTGCCCTTTTCGTAACTCTGCTTGGAGTGGCGCTGCCGCCAAACCCAAATGGTTCAATAACGATTAATCTGGCTGCTAAGGATGTTCACACGGAAGAACTCAAGGTTTATCATATCACCGAGGTAAACAAAATTGATTTAATAACCCTATGAAATTCAAAACAACCCTACAGTATTTTTAGTCTAAAGACAAAATCGATTAAACGATTGCAAAATCATTCAGATTCTTCTGAACCAATATTCCGAGAAAGATACGTTTGATCTTTTTTTATTTCATTTAAGTACCTGAAATCTGTTTCAAAGTTAGCTCTACTTAGCTTAACTTTGAAACAGTATTATAGTGCACACGTACCTACGTGCTGTAGCAATTTATTGCCGTAGATATGTAGCTCAGCTAATGTAGCCAAAAACCAGGGTATCAATCCCTTATCAAGTTACGGGAACTACTCTCAACTTCAACAATAAAACGTATCATGATTTCCTCTCCCTTAACTCAGTGCCCAGAATCATACGTAGTATCAACGGAGATTGTGAAGATAATCCCCGAGAGGTTTGACGGTTTCTACGAGATCAAGCACCCCAAAGACGTGATGGTGTGGGGCGAAACGCACGCTACCTGCCGCTGGGACTACACGTGCTATGACGAGTGCGAGATGCACATGAGGGTAAGGACTACCAAACGCGAAAAGACTATTAAAGTGTGGGGTGAGACGGAATAATCTTAATAATTCTTGTACCGCCCGTGGCACACACAATGTTTTTCATCACACCTGTGAGGCAAAAAAGTAAATAAAACAATATATTTTCACAAAACTACTCTAAAATGGTCTAAATCATTTCTCAAAAACAGGGATGTCTTTTTATCATTTTTATAACAGAAGTCCCGGCGCAGCGCGCGCCGCCGCCGCCCGTCTGCGTGGGCAGCGGGCGGCGCGCTAGTGCGACGTAATGTTGTATGAAAATTAAAAAAAAAGTCATTACGACCATGGGCATAATATAGCTCATTCATTACGTTCATGCATGCCTGCTTATAAAATCAACATTTAAGCTCTGAAATGGAATTCGAGATCAAAAATGTAAACAATCTATGACAGTGACATGACATTACAAAGTCAATGTTAAAGTGACATTCCAGGGGTATAAAACGTTTTATATCAAATATAGTTTTTAACAACTTTGTAAATTAACGTCGCATTTTCAGATTGGTTTTTTATTTTATTTTATTTATATCTACACTTACAATTATCCTTACAGGTACTAAACCTAAGACAATGTTTTATGTGTAGATGTAGATACGCGAAAGTCAAAGTATGTTCGATACACAAGTATCACAATCGTTAACATATTTTAGGATAGGACAATAAAAAAACATACGTCTGAGTGTCCACGGTTCCTGATTACAAAAATAAAACCTAGAAAATTTGCTAGAATGATGTAAATAATCAACATAAACAATGTTTGAAAACGAATGTCGTGTTACTTTAATCTTTACGATAGTCGGGGAACGAATTTCAGTCTTCATCTATAGTTACGATCGAATCCATTTCGATTAAAATATGAAAATGTTCTGTTTGGCCTAATGGTTGACTGGTAGAGAATGCCTTATGGCATTAAGTCCGCCTTTTGTACTTTATTTATTGTGCAATAAAGATTAAATAAATAAATAAATAAAATGATTGATTTGTAGGTTAAAATACCTACTAAAATCTGTATTAATGTACTTAGTAATGCAAAATTTTAGGAGTTTTTCTGAATTCGTGAAACAGTCATTTGGTACACCCTCTTGTTTTGATTTTTTAAGTACATAGTTATATTAAATGCGAACCCTGTTAAATGGATCTTCGTGCAGTTACCGTATTAACCCCTGGAACGCTGCTGTCATCAATTTGCTTGTCGATTAATTACTTTAATTATTCCAAATTATAGTCCAATTGGCTTGTGACGGATCTGGCACAAGGCACTCCAGGGGTTAAATTACGAATAAACTAGTTATTGGATGCGATTCTACGTGCACATCGGCTAAATAGCCTAAAATTAAAATGTCTAATTTTTAATTATAATTTAGACGGCGAATTTGACAAGTGCTATTCCAGAACGTCACCCTGACTAAATTTAACCAGTTTTTAACCATATTCTAAAATTTCTAAGTTGAATCGAGTGTGTTGCTACTTTTAAAAAATAAGTGAACAAAGAGGGTTTTTGATACTTTTTCTGCCGCTATGGGGAGGTGAGATGGCAGCACTGAGCCGACCGTTTAACGAACTGTCAAAATAAATACGAGCATTTAATTTTCTACATATTTATAGGTTTATTTATTCTGAAAACCATTATTTTAGGCATATTGTTACCTAAAATAAATAAATAAAATAGTTCCAAGTCAATTCTCATGAAATTAACAAAGTTAAAGTAATTATTTTTAATACCAGTGACTTTGCGCGCCTGTTTTATAGCTCCGTCTTCAGTTCGATGACCGTGTAATAGTCGTAATCGATTACAAAATCAATTCTCTTCCAAATAAAAAAGAATTTCAATATTTTAGGCCCAGGTGCCTATGAATAGTATGAATCTGACAGTTGTCGAGACCAGGTGCGTACGAAGCGCCGCCTGGTGGCAGAAAAATTATCGAAAACCCTCATTGAATGAATGATATCTGTATAAAAACTGTAAAATCGTTTTTTATTTTGGGTTACATATGATAATTTAATAAGTTTTATTCCATTACATATATGTAATACTTGTTTACACATGTTAGACCACTAAAAAGTGACTTTTTTAAATTATGTGTTTAAAAATATTTTTTCCAATTTGAATGGGCAACATTATAAAGTAAACTGCTAAGAAGGAGGAGGATTTGTCCTGAAACTCCTGCATTGCCTTCTCTTTCTCCAGTCTGGTCACTGGGAACTTGATTCACTGTGGGGTCAACCTTTCTATAATAATGGGGCACACAGCTGCCAGACTGCGGCTTATTGTTGGTTGACTTTGAGGTAGTATATTAATTTCTCCCACAGCAGTCTGGTCTCCAACTGCCATGGGCAAAAAAATTTAGTGCACTTAATACCTTTAAATGTGGGGGCACCGTCCCTACTCGTAGCGCATCGCCTTCACACAAAGTGTCCACTACGTGCCGGCCCATGGCCCGCGATAGCCTAAACAATTTGCGAAACTTCCGCTCAGACCGGTCAAATGGATTAGACTCGTCTCGTAACCTCTTCAAATACATTTTTTCACCCTCGCCCTCGCCATACTCCCTCTCGTCGGCCACCACAGGAGCTATGACGTATTCTTCATCCATTTCGAAAATAATTATTTTGTAAAACTTGATGTATTTGTGTTATCCTTATTTTAAACGGGACTATTTTATTCGCCGCTAAAATTAGTCAGTTTAGCTTGACGTTTCTATGTTTTTGTCTTAAAAAGACATGTACTGAATAGCATTTAAGCAGCTAAGCCTAAATTGAATAGACCGCCTAAATTTAAGAAATATTTGATTATGACAGCTGCTCATAGAATAACAAAGTGGTTTAGCGACGCCTAAAAATAATTAGGAGGTTTAGCGGCCGCCGTAGAATCGCATCCATTGTTATAACTGCGAACCAAATGTTTAAGATTTCTTATTATTGCCAGTAGTATAAATTAAACACCTTACATTTTATTAAAAGTAGCGAAATATATCATTAAAAAAAAAATATATTTCGCTTAATGTTTTGTATTAAAAATTTATAAAATATTTAAAATTTCTACGTACCGCCAGTGACTGTAAATATGCATTTTTTATAAGTATTTACATGATTTTAGATTACCCACCTCTCATGATTATTTTTTTTGTGGTGGTATCCCATTTGTTTACATTTTTGATCTCCAATTCGATTTCACACCTTACGAGCAAGTGTGATGAAAATGGGTTTACGGCTACTACGGTGTGTGCGAGATGCGCATGAACACCTAATAGACTCTATAACGAGCGTTTGTACGAGATGAAGCACCCCAAAGACGTACCTAATCGTGTGGGGTGAAATACTCGCAACAACGTGTCGCTGGAACTACTTATACACGTGCTATGACGGGTGTCTCGCAACCGAGGTAAAGAATGTAAGGATAATAGGAAAATGTAAGGATTCAAAAAAGATTAAGCACACGTCGGGCCGAAGCGTAAATAGATGGATTTACAGATGCTACGGCGAGTGCGAGAAGCGCATGAAAGTAAGTTGGCAGTGTTGGACCTATAATATACAAGTACGAGGATTCCTACGAGATCCGAGGACGTGATCATGCGCACGCACAGCGCGCTCGGTTCTGTGCGATCTCATCCCAGTTCTCTGCATTCAGGGCGCGTAAGTCCTAATTAAAATATAAATCCTTAATATCGTCAGTTGACAAGCAAAACTCACTAAATAACAAATACCTAGTGATCTTGGTCGTTTTTCTTTGGTATATGACATCTAATACTTATAATTTATATAGTATTAACCCCTCGTATGCTTAGGCACGGATCCGTGCGTGGGAATTTCAATTTATTGTTTTAAGTGTCAAGGTCACTTTTTCAGTAACCTAACTTGACAGGCCGCATACGAGGGGTTAAGTAGTGTGACTACTGGAGAAAAATTAAAAGTACAAATCAAAATATTTAGTTAATAAATAATTTGATTTGTGTTTTCACAATATGTTCAATAGATGGCAGCACCATCTCTCTCTAGCTATTCTAGAAAACTGTAAAGTATTCTAAATAGGAGGTGCAGGCATGTAGTTAGTGCTTGCCCTTAGAGAATGGTCAAAGGCGCCTAGCCTTGTAAGGGATTGCATATACCCGAGAAATTTGACCGGTGGTTGCTAAGACCGAGTGGCCGAGGGGTACAGGCATCAGCCGCGAAAGCTGAGTACGTGGGTTCGATCCCCACCTCGGACATAGGTGATCTTGGTCGTTTTTCTTTGGTATATGACATCTAATACTTATAACAAATACCTACTTGAAATAAAGCTCTTATCTCACTTCTGATTTAATACTGATGTACGAGGTTGCTAAGAGTAGTGACAGTTTTTATAGTGAGTTTTGCTTGTCAGCCGACGAATAATATTGCGTAGGTAATTTTTGTAGCCTCTAATAGAATATAAAATTGCCAACTGACAAAATAACGACCCCACACTTTTAAACACAACACTTTTACGCAGGTGATGTTCGTAAACAAGGACACCAAAGAATACCAGTTCTACGAGATCACGGCGACAGTCACCCCGAGCGAAATCCTGGCCACGCTGACGATGACGTCACGGGCCCGCGAGACCGTCCAGAAGGAGGTGGTCGTGAAGAATCCGCTGGCTGTGTCTGCGACCTTCTTCGTGCGCTGCCAACAGCTAGATTTCCCAAGCTCTATTGACGTGGGAAGACAGTCACAGGTCACGATTATGTTTTGTTTATTATAAATTAACCTTTTAAACGGGCCTAGCAAGCCTAGCTATACTTCGTTTTATTTAAGATTAGAATTATCTGTCAAACGGGTGAACAAAGAAGCAGTGGTCGTAAACCTTCCTTCTTCGATTTCGGCCGATACCACTGAATTTCTCGGAACTTATGTATATACATATCATTTGATATTTACCGAAAGCTGAACGCATAGTTTTCACATTTATTATTAATTTGTTGGCAAAACTGTATTTAAAAAAGTGATAAGTGTTTTATAAGCAAGATGGCGGCAATTTAGAAAAAAGATATATATTGAAAGTTTTCGTTTAGTGTTTGGCGGTTTTTAACAAATTATTTTTTTTTATTTGTAACTAATATCGTACCGATTTTACATTTACTGAATTTAATGAAGTTTACAGTCTAAAATTTAACAATATTTGCATATTTAATCTGGCTTACATTATGCACTCCCAATACTTTTAAAAGTCAATGCATTTAAGGATTAAAACTATCGGTATAAAAGCGGACACGGTGTCATAAAGACTGAGCAGATAATAATACTAAGACAACCCTACGCATCGGCAACGTCGTTTAGTATTTGTCGCCATTATAGGCGGTCTGGGACGCTCTAATGTAGTTTGAATTAGGTAATAAATTAGAAAATAAAACTCAGATGACATACATAGTTTTATTCACTGTCAGTGGAAGAGTCCGAGGACTCGCAACCACCAACGTTTATAATATTTTTTTCCACAGTGTTATCTATTACATTATCTAATTTCATTAAAAAAATTATATTCTTTTAAAATGTTATATACCGTAGCCAACGATATGCCAGCAGTCTCAGCAGTCTTTTTCACACGTTCCGATTTAGGGTCTCACCAAACCAATCGACGCGGAGTCGGCTTTCGCCGAGTGTTTTACACCACACTATTCGCATTTAGCCGATCGACCGTCTCCGCGGTTGAACACCTGCGTTAAGCAGTCTCATCCTCCTTGCGGCCGTGGAAACGCTCCATCGCCTGCGGTAGCAGTTGTAAAGCGGCGGTCGGCTCTCCCGTGCTCCGTCCTGCCGTCGAGACGTCCGACAGCACGCGTACAGCCGCCGAGTCCGACGAACAGTTAGATAGGACAGCGGGTGATCGGCAATCGTAAATCTCATTTTTGGAGACTAGTTGTTAGTATTACTTCGTGTTGTCAGATCTATTGCAGATTTTAATGTGGGTAATAATTCAAATGAATAAATACAAACGCATCAGTAGCTACTTCGGCCGTCATCGGCTCTTTTCGGCCGTCGTCAGCTATGTTCGGCCGTCGAAGACGCTGAACGGCTTCCGCCAGCTCTGACCGGGTCTTATCGCAGGTACTCGGCCGTGATCGGAGCCGTTCAACTCTTTCCGGCACCGTACAGCGGTATTAGGAGATTTACGAATGCGAACGTGTGCGTTAGGCTGCGAACGGGGTCGTACAAATGCGAACAGCTTTACGGCAAAACGCCGTTTTCCCGTCGAAAGACGTCGTTTCGCGTGAGCCGAGCCGATTTACGATGTCCTCGCTCTTATTGCGTTGACATAAAGCTTTTTCCGTACGCGTTTAGCCGAAACGGCGTCGACTAGTTAAGTGAGACCCTTAGTGGGATATTCCTTTCTATGGCACATTTTTTAATTTGTAAATACCTATTCACCACCATCCGCTTTTCACTGGTAGTCACAGGATTTTGCTTTCATCCATTTTAAATGTGCACCAACAAACAAAATATCTAAATAGATCAACAATTAATAACGAAATTGAACAAAAACGATAACAACAATCTTTAAGTAAGCTAACAGCAATATAAAACACAACCGACTCAACCGACAACAATATGAAGTCGAATGACAGACAGTGACATTTTAAAATTGTGTGAGAACTCTGCCTCTTTAGGTTTTTTAATGTACAACCTTTCCATGAAAAATTGCAAACGCAATTTAATATTTTCATCTTAGAATATAAATTAACTAACATTATGTTTCTTATCTGTTCACAACACTGAGTAATGTGTATTAATATAGAATGATAATAAATTCGTTATATTTAATAACTCGTATTCACTGTTCGATCCGCAGAATTTGCCTGTAAAAAAACCTTATATCTCGTTCTGCGAAGGTCTTTCTAATGCTAAAAAAAACGAAGTATAGTGGTAGTAAAGGACTCTGCTAGTTCACCTTCATTCGTTGCCAGTGGCTGGATTATCCCAGCTCTATTGACGTAGGAAGACAGGTCATGATTATGTTCTTTCTATTATAACTTTTACCTTTTAAACGGCCCAAGCGGGACGTGGTGGTAAAGGGACCCTGGGTGTGTCGGCGACCTTTGTGCGCTGTCAACAGCTAGATCGTCACAGCTCTTTTGACATGGAAAGGCAATCGTAGGTCACAATTGTGTTCTTTCTATTATAAATTTACCTTTTAAAGTTTTTAAACGGATGACGTCATGTGTGCGCGGTAGATACTAAATATGCAGCGGAAGGTGGTGGTAAAGAAACCGTTAGTTTTGTCGATGAGGTTCTTTGTCTGTACTGTCCGTAGTCGATTGTCGTGGGAAGATGGGAAGGCAATGGCAGGTTACTCATTTAACTTTTCAACGTCAGGAACACAGACTTATCAACTGTATACCTAATGAAAATTACTTTTATAATTAGGTAGTCCAAGCTCAATTAAGTTACGGGTACGTGATGCATACATTAAATTGTCCACAAAATCCTATGTAAGCATTTTAGGTTATAAAACGCCTTTTAATATTTTTTATAATTATACAGGCGTCAGTCGTATTATCCTACTCCCCACTGGTGGTAGGCGAGAGTGAAGAATACTTGGAGATTTTCAACGACTTGGTCGGGACTTACATGTACAAGATGATACTCAAGTGCTTGCCAGCCAAGGCCAAGGATATGGAAATCGACACTCCGATCGGTACTCGGGTCCCGTTGAGGTTACGGGTACATAACAGAAGTCTCGTCAGGGCCGCCTTCACAAGCGAGGTAAGGTTACCTGGTGAACTATCGGCGAGTCTCGTATCTTCGTACATTTTTCCAGAGTTAGAGCCAGAGTCAGATTCAAAAAAGAAAAATATATATTTCATAAAAAATACATGTATTAGATGCAGGGGGATGGAACCACCCGGTAGGTAAACAGATGCCTGGGTTGGGAGGCACTAAAAAGTAGGTACTCTTGGGGAAAGGTAGTGAATAACACTAAGAGAGCCTGTTACAATTAGTTTTCGGGTAGCTAGTTAATAATGTTAATATTAATATTTTTAAGGTCACCCATCCGTCAATCACGACTGACAGGGAATATTTCCTCGGGCCGTCGGAAAAGGGGAAGTTCTTGGTGTGGTTCGAACCGACCGTAGATGGGGTTCAAAAATGCAAAGTTTCCTTCAATTCGCCCGACGCCGGGGAGTTCGTGTAAGTACAACAGAAGGAGCACAGCATAACAACTGATAGCAACATAATGAAGAGTTTAAAGCTTAGGGTTCCGTCGTCGACTTAGTTTCGCCGTGTCTCTCTGTCCGTTCGTCCGATGCTAAGGTTAATGTTCGTTAGAACTAAAATGCTGGCTATATGCCAAATATTTTACGTTTAATATTTTAGGGTACCGCGTAACGGCTCGGCCACGGACACGCACGAATTGCGGCACGGCAAGCGTTTTTCCTAATCATTGCGTGTGTTCCCAACTAACCAGCGCACGTTGCGCGTGGCGACCGCGCAATGAACAGAGAAAGCGCTTGCCGCACCGCAATTCGCTCGTGTTCATGGCCGAGCCGTAAAATGGGAATCATTTTTTTGCGCTTCCTAGTGTTGATAAGGGTCTTGAAGAAAGTTTTACAACTAAACAACACTTGTGACCTATTAATAATGAATATAACACTTAACAAAGTGTTTTTGGAATATTTTCAGGTATCACATAAAAGGAACGGCAACAGTACCAAAACCTCAGGGGCCCTATGTGATTAGAGCGGGTAGTTTCACAACGATTCCGTTTAAAAACGTCTTTATGGAGCCTAGAAGGTTTAAGGTATCCGTGGATAAACAGGAATTCTACGTTAGAAATCCTATCGAAATGATACCGTCTAAAAAGGTGAGTGCTTTACTTTAAGTTATCGAGGGGCATTTTCACTTTTAGGGACACCCAATTAGCGTGAGATTAAAAAAGCATAATAGCAGTCAGGTTTTTAACTTGATCGAAGTCTTTATATTATAATATTGATTTTAATTTTTTTTTTATAATTTAGTGCTTAATTGTCGTTACAAACCAGACTGCAATTAAGCTTTTTTGATTTGATGCTAATTGAGTGTTACTAAAAGTGAAAATACGCCGATACCTATTTAAAAATACGATGTACAAACTATATGCCTATCAATAATCAAATGCAAGATTCCACAGCAGTGGCGCGTAAGGCCGTGGTTGTTTCGGTTATAAACACGAACAAAAGATACCCACTCCCGTGTAAATTAAAGAGACACGGCGATACTCGCCCGACGGTGATAGCTGAGAGCTGGGCGAGTATAGCCGATAGTTTATAGCTTAGTAGCCAGACCAGTGCCTAAGTCCTAATTTAATTACCCTGAAAATGTAACATACAATCCTAATATTCGGGTAGCGAAATGGCACGTGATCCCTAGTATAAATCAGTGGACGCAAAACAGAAATCGAAAAAGTTATACACGGTGTTTCTTATCATATTGAAGGTGCTTATTGCATCACGTTTAGACAATTTGTGATTTAGACAATGTGTGTGCTTACCATGAGGTGCCGCCGTGAGTTTAACTCAGTCGATAGTGGAAATTACTTTCTGTTCATCTTTTGCCAGCCTCCGTAGTGGCCTAGTCGGTAGTGGCCTTGCCTGCGAAGCTGGAGATTCCGGGTTCGAATCCCGGCGAGGGCATTATTTATCACAAATATTATTTATCTATCTATTATATACATATCTCGTCACCTGGTACCCACATCACAAGCCTTAATTGAGCTTACCGTGGGACTAGGTCGATTTGTGTAAGGGCTTGTCCATTAATCACGTCATACGATTTTTACGATTTTGGTCTGTTTTAGACCCCCCCATCCCCCATGGTGATATTTGGTGATATTTTCAGGACACCCCCCCCCCCCCTAGCTAATATCACGTGTATTTTTTTGCCAGCTGAAGTAGTCCTTTTAATAACACTTGAATTTACGTACTTGTCTTAGTATTTAAAAAGTGTTTTACAATACAATACAAAACTCTTTATTGCACACATCACACGTAATAAAGAACAAAAGTTCACAAAAACAAAAGAAATACAAATAACAGAGGTCACAAAAGTGGTGTGTTTTATAAAAAAGTAACGTTTTTTTTACTGGCTATAATGCTGTTCAGCAGATTCGAGAGCAACAAAAAATTACACGTGATTTGTCCGATGACTCCCACCTCCCCTATGGTGATAATTGGTGATTTTTTCTTGACCCCCCCCATCCCCCTATACAGTATGACGTGATTAATGGACAAGCCCTAAGAGGTCCCGGATATTTATTATTTATCTCGTATCTTTGCCTCGTATTGTTGCCAGCGAGAGGGATAGAAATTATATTATGCTATCGAGCGCCAGCTCATGGTAAACACAAAACACACAATGGTAGTGTCAAGGGTATAACTATGTATACACTTTTATACATACAGGGTGCTCGCGAGGAAACCGAAAGATTTTAACTATGCATTCTAGACATCAAAATGAACAAAAAATATTATGAGACCTAATGTCAAATTCCACAAAAAAAAATATAATCTTTTTCTTTTTTTTAGACTTTTTGAATACTTTTTAACATTTCCAATACTTTTTATCACAACAACAATTTGTTAAAATTTATTTTTTAAATGATTTTTTTAGGACAGGTTTTTTCGTCAAGTCTATTCTTATTTTTTGATTGTCAGGCAAAAGGTGTGGTAATATTAGAACACATTGTGGTAGCATTGTAATCAAACAGAAGTTTTATGACGAGTTACGTAGAAAAACTTTTTTCGAAAAAAGGTTAATTATCTCTGGAACCAAGCCGAATCCAGGAAATTTTATACGTATAACATTAAATACTCAAAATATGCTCAGGAATTCAGCATTAAAATCTTTTGGTTTCCTCGCGAGCACTCTGTATACTATCTGAATGAAACATACAATTTTAGACCTTATGTTTCAGACATAAGTATAAAAGTTTATACATTTTGCCTCTGGTTTTGGTTGGTCAAAGCCATGCAACCGAGAAATGTGCTTATAGGAAACGACGGTGTATGTGTACCTGAGCGAGCAGTATTCTGGCACGCGGCCGACCGGCTGCCTCACCATCGAGTGCCTCGACCAAGTGGACACACGCGCCCAGTGGGCTTACTTCCTGAAAGGAACCCACTGATTTCTATTATTTATTTACTTTCCTATTATTATATCTAATAAATGTTCTATTATATTCATGCGTTCTTTATTTTCGATTATCTTGCACGCTTAGCACATGATTGGCGTGACAGTATGTCGCTGCGAGATAGATTCCCGTATTTTACTAACTATATTAATAAAAGAGGGACGGATAGTCTATCTCGCGGTGACATATTGTCGCGCTAATCATGTGTTAAGCGGGATGATCGAGACAAAAATGAAATATTTGTGGCCTGTGTAAGCGCAATTTGCGTTTTTATGAGTTTTATGACAGTCGTAATTAATGTGATTTTTTTTGTTAAAAATACATTTGGTTTCTCTTTATTAGATGTAACTTTAAACTCTCATCTTAATACGGATTGATATGTAATTAATGACTCATTTGTGTAAGTAAAACGAACAGTCAGCAGCAGATATTGCTTGGCGGATAGGGTGTTCACGGTGATCTTAACACACTCTTATAATCTTAGCAATAAGGTCGTGCAAAGTTCATTTTGATGGTGAATCAACTTATTTGACTGTTATTGTCATGGTTACGGTCTCCTGAGTAACGCTGGTTTTATGCAAAAAGATGTTATTTAAATTATGAAAACATGCATATAGACCATATTTGGTAGGTGTCACATTAACCCTTCGTCAGTGTTTGATAAGGATCCCTACAATAGATATTGAACTCAAATCAATTCATAATTTGAATTAAAAATCCATTGTACTGATCCTTAGCAACCACTGACGAAGGGTTAAGGAAAGGGCTTAATAACACCAGAATAATGTATGTTTGTATAATTTAAGTAACATAATTTTGCATAAAACCAGCGAGAGCTTACCCAGGAGACCCTTAAACACCCTGCCCGCTTAGCAATATCTGCTGCTGACTGTACATTAACTTTTTTTTTTCTAAACAACATATAGGTATATGTAGTTTTTTTTTATTTCAAGTGGCTTTTTAAACTTACCGCTATATCTATTTAGAAAACGTCTCCGAGTGCAACAGTAGTGCTGCTGAAACTTTTGATATTTAATATTGTCTTCTAAATCTTGATATATTTTTGGTAAACGCTAATGGCTAATAGAAGTAATAGATCTTTTTTATATTGCACTTATTACAGGCTACGCGCTACGCTACAGCACCTAGCAGTAAAATAGTATAAGGCATAGGTATAGGTAAAAACTTAAGTACATTTACCTGGTGCATTTAGTACTATAAAAGTCTGTACCTATAGTATAAGATATAACATTTGACATTCCATATTTTCAATAATACCATAAGTGCCATATAAATTACATGCACGTTATAAATCATTCACTTAAGCTTTTCCCCTATAGGTATCTACTTATCCTTTAAAAGCCCATGGAGGCATGGACCTATTATCTATACACGGTGTAACAGGAGTTAACCGAATTTACCGAATCACGGTGTATGTATGACATTGTCAAATCTGACAAAAAGAAGTATAATCTCAAATCTCGATTTTTATTTCATTTGTTTTTGCATTTACAAACAAAAGAATAACCAATATTTCCTGTTTTTTTGTAAAATACGGCGTTTCATGACATGAGTCACTAGTAACAGTAGTAACCTCGCACACGCCGTATTGACCAAATTTTGGTCTTGGACAACTCCGAAATCGCAAACAAAACATCACTTTTTCATATAAAATGTCGAGATCGTGTAACGAATATGTATGAAACAGTTACTCAGTATGACTTTTATATTATATTCG
This sequence comes from Thaumatotibia leucotreta, assembly GCA_025490895.1. Taxonomy (NCBI): domain Eukaryota; kingdom Metazoa; phylum Arthropoda; class Insecta; order Lepidoptera; family Tortricidae; genus Thaumatotibia; species Thaumatotibia leucotreta. Next base: position 45,517 of record JALPQI010001586.1, on the reverse strand, counting down.
GTGTGTGCGAGGTTATCAGTGACACATGAAACACCGTGTGTACCTTGTAAGCATACCTACACATTCCTTACATATAATTACAAAATAGTGCAGGAAAATATAAATCGTAATTTATTGTTGTCAAGTTCATGGGGCTTACTAGGATATTTTAAGCGATATTCTGAGCTACTAATAATCCTTTCACCATTAACTATACTACTTAAATTAAGAAGCAAATACAGATAGAAATAAATACAGAAAATGTGTGAATGAATGTAAACTTTATTACCAGTCATTAACACTCAAATCTTGCACTACATCATCTCCGCCGGGAATGTCATCAATATCGTCGACGGCGGCCTTTTTGCTACTTTTCTTTTTCAATTCCTTTTTCTTTTTAATTTTCTTCTTACGTGGCTGCTCTTCTTCGTCATCCTCTAATTTGAAGAGGTCTTTTTCGTCCTCACTGTCAGATGGGAACAGTTCCGTTGGTCCATTCTTCTCAGGTTTAGTAATATTAGCAGCATCTCCTGCTAACTTCGGTCTCTTTATCATAGGTAATTCTGTAGCTATATCGTCATTCTTAGATACCTTCTTTCTCTTCTGTATCTTGTTGATCTTGCTCCAGTTCTCATAGAATGTTTGTAGAGGAGTCCCTTTGACACTGATGTTGGTTTCCCATGCTGCGACCAACTTACTATCACTCAATGAGAAACTGATCTTTGCCCTTTCACGTTCAATGAATTTACAGTTCTCCTCAATCTTTTCAAGTAACTGGCGAAGCTTTTTGGTGTAGTTGGACACTGAACAGGTTTTTAGGAACTGTTTAATCTGCGGGAAATAAGGAATTCATGGTTTATTTATGATCAGCTTGGTTACAGAAAAAGCATAAGTAGTCATTTAACTAAGAAAAAAAAGATTTAGAAAAATATTCACTTAATTTTAATATGATTTATAGTCTGTGACATATCGACCCGGAGCCTAATAAGACGTGTATTTATTCCATTGAAAATTTATTAGACATTCTAGAAGCCAACTCATGAGTACTATGTGGGTCAATCAACTTTTTAGGTCCTTCGAAACTGTCGCCCATAAAATCTTATTTTATCTTTTTTGTACTTTTTAAACATGATAAAAATAAAACCAGATCCTTTGCCTACATATAGATAGTGCAGAAATAAGAAAAAAGTTTTGAACATAATAAATATGGTTACCCAGGGGACAAATCATTATTTTCATACAAATGCGAGAGACACCTGTGTCCACTGGGTAACTGCACATAACCAAATCATAAAATATCAGATCGTGATAAAAAAACAGTGCATTATATATTATACAAATACATTTAATAAATAAATAATTGATAAAAAAATATATTGCAGTAGGCAAAATTTTGTGGCCCTAAAAAAGTTGATTGACCCATGTGCATTTAAGAATTAAGAAAGAATTGGTATAGAGTTTAATTTTTTTTACTGACCATGTTTTGTGTCTATTGTTAGTAAATTGCAGGAGCTACTGTATTTGCATAAAAAAATATTAACAATTTATTAAAATGGTGACTCTATTGCATTTGGTAATGGTAGGGAACCAGTGGGTTTTTGTAACAGAGTTGTGCTCTTCCCTATTATTAGATAACATTGAATCTTATGGCTAAGATGATAGAGTAGCCATTTTAATAAATCGTTAACTGTTTCGAATAGCTCCTGCAATTTACTAACAATAGATAGAGATCATGGTCAGTTAAAAAATGTTAGTCAGTTATGCATATGAGAATTATCTTGTGCAGCATTGTTGTGCTTCTCAAAGTACTGTTGTTACAGTCAAGTCGGTCTTAAAACAAAATGATAAAAATTGACAAACCTGAATGATAGGAAGCAAAGAAATGTCAGGGAAGGCGATGGAATATGATTGGTTAGCCAGGTATTCCAGCAATAAGCCATAAATTCTTTCAATGACAGCATCTTTGAATCCATTCTCCATGAGCTGTGACTTGGCTAACCGGAGCACACATGACAGATCCAGTGGCTTCATGGAAACTTTTTTGTGTTTTTTATTGAAGTCATATGATGTTAATACCTAAAAAAAAGAAAAGTATAAAATCTATAATTATTATCCTTATGATTATTTTATGACCCAAATTTTGGATCTTTGCTATTCATGACAATAAGCTTCATTCATGATTTTGAATCTTACCTCTAACAGAAAAGGTAGTATGGGTATGAAAGTGTTGGATTCTTTTGATAAATTTATCAATATTTGAACACAATGAAATCTGACTGGATAATATTGATGTGTAGGCACCAGTTTAATTGTGTTTGTAATGACCATTACCAGTGGATAAACCAATGGCTGTAGCTGTGGCTTGTTGGTTGTGGCCCCCAGTAGGTCTGCCCACAAGTGCAGTGAGTTCACAAACTGCCAGTTGTACACTGCCTGCCTGTTCTCTACTTTCTGGACAACTATAGCATTTCTTAGATGGATAGCCAATTGACGAATATACAGGAAAACATGTTGGTATGATACATTCAAATCCAATGCAAACATCTCTACTAGTGATCTACGCATGAAGTTTATACTGGGCCATGTTGATGGGCTAACAAACTTGCAGTTCTTGACATAAGTCATGTACATGGCTTTCAACACAAGGTCTAACAAGGTTGCTTGCTGGTTTCTTGTGATTCTGAGGATACACAAGAAAGCCAGTACTCTCACTGTTTCCTCTCCTCTACTCCATAGGGTAATCAGCTTTTTCAGAGCATGTTTGGATATTCTGGCAAAACAGGCAACATAGACAGACATCTGGTGTAAATGCTTCAGGAGCACTGTAAGTATGTTTTCAGATGTTACTCCACTGAGGAGTTTGAGTAAATCATTTAGATAAGCTACCAGAGGAGCTTTTATTTTGACAAAATGTTTGCATTTTTGAGGATCTTTGCCAGATTGCTCCATGCCTAGATACTTTTTGATTGCAGCAGGGAGGTACAGTACACACATTTGGATTACTGCATTGAAGACTGAAGAGCCTGAAATACACAAAACACAATATTTAGTCTCCAAGCAATTCACATAACTTTGAAGCACTGTAACTTATGTTTTATGTTATATTTTTATACCTTCCACTTTATATTCTCCTTTGGATGTGCCATCTTCGCTTGTGGCTCTCAACATGGCTGCATTAAAAGCTTTAATAACAGAGTTAAGTGTAGCAATTTTGATTTTCTTTTCACTTTGTAATTCTTCCTGCCATTCAGCCACCATTTTGAGAGTGATTTTTCCTCTAACTTCAACTTCCTCCTAATAAAGCAACATTTATTAAACTGATGATACTGATGAGATTAGGAATATGTATGCTTGTACACTAAAGGAAATAAAAAAGACCAGGACAAACATTACACACAAAAACTTGTCATTACTTTGATTTAAGCACAATAGCAGTTTCCTAGGCTCAAATATGAGCCAGTTGCCATGTAAATTAAAATAAAATGACATTGTAAACTAGATCTTGAAGTTTCTATAGCTAACCTCAAAGTCACTCTCGTCACTGTCAGCTTTCAGAGGACCCGGTGTGTGCACAGCCTCATCATCATCCTGGTCTTCTCCATCTGACCCTTCCTCCCCTGAATCAGCCCCAAAGTTTAGCAAGTTCTCGTCATTCTCCTCTAGAAAGTTGTAAAAGTCTGGATCTATCTTTTTTAGCTTCTCTAGAGATTGTTTATGAGTTTCTGGGTCCATTTTTTCATCAGAATCTGGAAACAGGTAATTAAATTTCAAAGTGATTCTAGGCAGGATAATCCACTCATTGGTAGTAAACATTGAATGATTTTTTTATATAACTGGAACCGGAGGTGTAAATAAATGGGTTATTTTTCTGACCTGATTCTCCTTCATCCACATTTGGAGATTTGAGAACTTTTTTTGCCTTTCTATTCTTTGTATCATAAACCATTTCAGAATCTGGAAATCATAAAACAATAATAAAATCTAGAGTATTTAAGGACTAGATGGAACACTAAAAGTTAATACAGTGTGTTGACGATGGGGACGATTGATCCTTTATGCCTTTAATAATTAAAGTGTTTTGCTTTCTGACCTGATTCTTCTTCTACATCTGGAGTTTTTACTGGTTTTTTTATCTTGCCATTTTTTGCAGTGAGTTTTTTATGCCTTCCCAAAGCACGGGTATCTGAAAATCGTGGTTATAAATGTTATATTACAAAATTTTGTTCACTAAAATAAAGATTAAATGTTCAAAAGTAAGTTACGACTACTAACCGGATGGTTCTTCTTCTTCAGCATGTGGAATTTTTCCCATTCGTTTTGTTTTTACTTTCTTCATGATTTTATTAGTTTTGTTATAACAACAAGGAAATAAATGCTAACCTCGTGTCTAGCGGCAAGGCAACATGAACATGTGAGGTTGACAAATTGGCATTGACATTAATGACATTGACAATGCAATGACAATTTTTTTTTTTTTTTTTAATGTTTATGGCTTGGATACTAGTCCTTTAAGCCAAGTCTTTGTTTGATTATTAACACTTAATTTAAAGAGTTAAATAGCATAGAATGCATTAGTTATTTTATTTGCACTTCACTTCACTATATCTTCAAAACTGTATTTTTTATGTATTTGTATAACGGAACGTAACTGTCGATATTTGAGAGAATGTCGGTTAGGCGGCGGGGGACATTATTTTTAAACACATCACTTAATTCACTTGCTAGGATCAATCTATGAAATGCAAAAGCTTGACATTGAAATACAAGGTGTTCTATATCTCCAACACTGCTATCCTGGCAGTGAGGACACGTGCCATCGGGTATTATTGACAGTCTCGCTAAGTGTGCTGGAGCACAGTTGTGGCCGAACCTCAGCCTATTCATGGTGGTAATAAAGTCACGGCTATTCATCTTAACTTTCTCATACCAAGGCTTGCCAGGTAAGTCTGATTGAACACTGGCATACCATTTTCCTTTAGTCTGTCTATCTTTTGTCCATATATCAAGCCACATCTTCACTGCATCATTCTTTATAGCAGCTTGACAATCAGTCATTGGTATTTTAAAACTATATCTTACATCTAATTCATTAATTCCTAAGTTAGCAGCTTTATCTGCAACTTCATTGCCCGTAATACCACTATGCGAAGGAATCCACATAAAGTTAATATGCACATTATTATTTTTGAGATAAAATAACATTTCTTTGATTTTATACAATATAAAATTATTTTTGTAATGAAACTGATTATTTTGCAAGCCATATATTACACTAAGTGAATCAGTAAAGATAAAGAAATATTCAAATTCAGAAATTCTTTTAACTACTTTCAGGGCTTCAAATACTGCATATGCTTCTGCCGTGAATATGGAACATGCATTATCCAGTCTGAAACTTTGTACAAATTTAGTCTGCGGATCATATACTGCACTACGAACATGGGAGACTGCCTTACTACCATCTGTGTACAATTTATAATAATTTGGAATTTGTGACAAGAAATATAGAAAATCTGTGTTACTGTTGATAGTTCTGGTGCAAACTTTAATGTCTAACAATTTACTATTAAAACTATCTTGATAACATGGCCAAATTGCATTTTGATACATGTTAGGAAACTTTTCCTCTATCTGTAAGAGTAGTGTTGTTAACTGAGGGATTCTAGGATGTGACTTTATTCTCCTAATCAAACTTTCATTATTTTTAGCATATAATTTTATTAAATATCTATTGGCTAACATCACCCATCTTGCAGGTAAAGGCATTGTTTTAGTTTCTACTTCCATTGCTCTTATTGGGGTGGAACACATTGCACCTGATATTATTCGCATTGCCTTATTTTGTATTATTTCTAATTTATGTGTATGTACAGTGTTCATATGTACTAGAAAACTATAGTCAAAGTGACTTCGTACAAGAGTTTTATATAACAAGGACAGTACTTGAGGGTCAGCCCCCCAAGATATGCCCGCAAGACATCTCAAAATATTTAATCCTTTTGTGGAATTATTAACTATATGCTTAGCATGCAAATCAAAATTTAACTTATTATCTATTACTACACCTAGGAACTTATGAGAAGCAACTTCTTTGATAACCTCATTATTATATACAATATTTACATTTGTTGTATCTTTACTCAATATTAGCAACTTACTTTTATCAGGGTTAATCTTTAAGTTCAGGAAATTGTTATAATATAAGTAAAGTTCATTTAAAGCATTATTGATATTTGCTTTAGCTACATCTAAATTTGAGTTAATGGAATATATTACTAGATCATCTGCAAATTGCAGTATATTTACATTGGAACTATTTACAAATGAGGTAATCTGGCTAGTATACAAATTATACAAAAGAGGAGACAGCGTTGCTCCTTGCATTGTGCCTTTGGAAATTTGTCTTGGTCCATGTAATATGTTATTAAATTTAACATATAAATGTCTATTATCCAAAAAATGGAATATCCACTGGCATAATTTACCAGGAATATTTAGATTAGATAGAACTTTCACTAATATAGTAGGATCAACATTGTCAAATGCTCCTTGCACATCCAAAAATATGCAAACAGCATTTGACTTGTTGTATTTAGCCAATTTCAAATCCGAGATAAGAGATAAGAAACTGTCAGAACAGCTTTTACCTCGTCGGAAGCCATTTTGAAAAGAAGGCAATATATTGTTTGCCTCAATATGCCAATCAAGTCTAGTCTTCAACATGTTCTCAAAAATTTTACCAATACATGATGAGAGAGATATAGGTCGATAAGAGTCTGCCTGGCTAGGAGGCTTGTCCGATTTTAAAATTGGTATTACGCATTGTGTTTTCCAAGAGGCAGGTATTGCTGCCTGTGACCAAAGTAAATTCATAATTCTAAGTAAAACTTTTTTTCCGGTAGTATGCAGTTTCTTTATTAGCAAATATGGTATATCGTCTAGGCCTGGAGTGGTATTTTTCCTTGACTGTAAGCTTAAAATAAATTCTTCCCAAGTAAATGGTTCTATAAGATACTTAGACTCATCATTGGCGTTGTTAATTTCAAATAACATTTCTATAGAGCTGGGATCATTAATTGAACCTTGAGCTAGTTTATTTATAAATGGTTCTATAAATTCATCATTTTTATTTTGTTGTTTACCTTTAATCCCTTTGAAACGCTTAATATTATTCCATATTGTACCAATAGGTGTACATCGGTTTATAGAAGCACAATAACTACGCCAACTACTAGTCCTTTCCAATGCTATTGTTCTTTTTTTAAGAGCATCAAGTTTTTTATACGCTATGTAATTTTCTATAGACGGATTAGACCTATAAAATTTTAAAGCCTCGTAGGATTTAATAACACTATCCTCACATTGTTTGTTCCACCAAGGAACAGGTGGACGACTAGTGAAAAATTTATCACGTTGAAATTTTGGAATGCATTGTACTTTTAATACATTAAGTTCCGAACAAAACTTTTCGTACAACTCAATAGAATCATCGCTATTAAAAGAAAACGTAGAGAAGATTTTTTCTGAATATTCATTATACTTATCCCAGTCAGCTTTCTTATATAAGAATTTATCTATTGGTTCGTTGATTTGATATTTTTCAGGGGAAATTAATAAATTAATTATAGTAGGGTAGTGATAACTGCCCATAGGGTCATCATGGATTTGCCACTCGCATATAGGTGCTATACTTGCGCTACACAGACTAACATCTATCGCCGAAGGATTTCTATTCGGATACGTAACTGTAGTTGGTTTTCCATCATTTAAAATACATAAATTTAAATCACTTATTATATCAAACAGGATGTTGCCCCTTGATTGATTAGTTGCACAGCCAAATGAGATATGATGAGCATTAAAGTCTCCGGATATTATTAACGGGGATTGTAAATTTTGAATTATATTTTTAAGTCTGTCTAATCTTAAGCGTGGCCGGTTAGGAGGACAATACACACACAACACAGTTAATGGTCCTGTGCTGGTCTCAATTGATACTGCTACATTTTGTATAGTTTCATAGAAAGTAGTTTGTATAAATGTATGTTTATATATATTTTTAACAAGTATTGCAACTCCGCCACGACCGTTAGCGGAATATTTACAGAAAATGTTATAATTAGGAACTCTAAAAGCTGTGGTCGGTTTTAAAAAAGTTTCATTAAGAAGACAAACATCAATATTATGATTTTTTAAGAAATTAATTAGCAACGGTTTTTTATTTGTAACTGACTGTATATTAAAATGAGCTATACGAATGTACGAGGGATCCATTAAGGAATATTTTTGAGTAATATATCTTGAATTAAGTTATGAGTGATTGGGTTAGAGTCTGTCTTGTTGCCTAATTCTACTAAAGAGCAGATTATGGCATTCATAAGTTCTGTATTTTTCATTAATTCTTGTTTAATATTTAGTTTAGGTATTTCTTTCGGTGTAGAAACAGTTGAACTGCTTTGTGATTGTGTAGTCCGTACTGATTTTTCTAGGGGCGGAAACTCGAGCTTTCGTGTTTCTGCCTTCGAAGCATATGTGATGTTTGTTTTTTTTTCCGTTAGTTTTTTTAGTTTTATTGGACACGTCTTGGAAATTGCCAGGTGTGGCCCGCTACAATTAGCACAACATAACTCCGTTGGTTTATCGCATTCTTTATAGAAGTGGTCGCCCGAGCAAATGGAGCAACGCTGTCGGCTGTTACAGATTTTAGCTGCATGGTTGAATTTAAAACATTTAAAACACTGCAGAAGTGGGGGTACATATTCAAACACCCTGTATGAAAACAGGTCATATTGTACACTGTCCGGTAAAGAGTTGGAGAGGAAGGTGATACTCACTGTCTGCAGTGGTACCCGTTCCTCGCCCACCCTTTTCGTGAAACGCCTCACAGCGAGAATGTCATAGTTGGATGACAATTTTGTGTATAAGTCCTTGTTTGAAATGTTTGTCGGGACAAAACGAATTATTCCCGTCTTTTCTATCTCCTTTGCAGGGATATAAGCCTTTACATGGTAATTAGACATAAACGCCTCGTTGGTCAAAAAGTTATTCGCCGTATTGAATTGCTTAAATATGACTGCCAATTTATTTGCATTAACCCGATGCACGGACACAACACCTTTCACGTTTTGTGTAAATATATGGTTCAAATAAATGGGGCTTTTGTTGCCTAGTCTTTCATTATTGTCACTTTCCACAAACACTTTAAATTCACTATTTAATGCATGTTCAGGATATAGTCTTTTGTAACCAGGTTTAAAGTATGGTTGATACAGTTTTTCATTACTTACGGACCCGCCGCCGCCGTTTTTATCTAATAACCTTTTAGTAGTTTTCACCGGTGGACCATCGGGAGTTTCCCCCCCAGGTTCCACATCATCGGCCATCGTCGAGCAGATATTTACATTAATTTCTAACTTAAGATAACTTTATGTACAAATTTATGCTATTTACATATAATTTACACAACTTTTTACAATATAATTACAATTTAGAAAATTTTCACGAAAAAGTTACACCCGCCTTTTTTAAATTCCCGCCAAAGAATCTGCAATGACAACTTGACAAGTAATCAACAGGAAAAACAAGCTACAACTTAAAACGCAGGAGTCGTTGATAATTGAAGTATCAACCTCAAGCATGCTTTTAATTAACAAAATTATAAACACCTCATTCGGGCTAGCTATTGGTCGATATTGCGTCAGTCGCCATCGTTAATCATTATGTCAGTACTGTCAGTATGTTCTAGACTCCGAGATAAATAAAATTGCAAGTTTTCCACTGCTTGTTTTGTTTCACTAACATCTTCCGGACAGTGAGCCGTCAAAAAATATACTACGCCGAGATAACTATCACACTTTTTAAATATAAAACCTTGATCTCAGTGTCAGTATTTTAAGAAAATCACACGTGAGTTTTCACCGAGAAATTTCTGGCCCTTACGTCAGTTTAATGGTGAAATTTTAATTGTTCTATTCTTATTTCATCCAGGTTGCATCACAATGCTGTCTCGCATTTGTGTTGCTCGTTCGTCGGCTACTGTTACCCAAGTTTTAAAGTCACCGGTTCCGCAAAAAATTGTGCCCAAGAATTATGTTATCACAATCAGAAACTACGCACGAGAGCCCCGCTCCCGCCTCACGACCAGGACTCAACCAACTATATGGGAAAGATTAATGGCCCCTGCAGGTCCTAATGGTGAGTACGAAATCTTATTAGTTGTAGATGGTCATAGTGTGTCTTGAAATAGGCTGAAAACTCAATGTTTTCATATTTTTAGCTTTCGGGATTGGAAAAGGGGCTCTAGCTGGTGCATCGGCTGTCGGTTTAGGAGCTCTTTGTTACTATGGGTCTGGAGTGAAACCAGGCACTTTACAGGAGGCGCAGTGAGTTGTTGTTTCATATTATTTATATCTTATCTTAATCTGCAAATAAGCCTAAATGAAAACAACAGCAATAGTTATACATTGGATGGCTGTAATTGTTGTGAAATTTAAAATATACTATTTATTTTATTATATTTTGTATATTCAATTATGCATGTAATTTTAGGTAATTAATGTTTGGGTCTGTTTTATTCTTTTGCACATAGGAAATAGTATAGAAGCCTAATTTGGATTTTTGTATATTATTTGATTCCATATAGTTTTTTACAGATAAACAAATAACTGAGTAGGTACAGCTAAAACTCATGGAACACAGGAGATTTTCTGTGCTTGTCAGACAAATCTTAACAACAATAAATGAGTTGCTTGACTTCAAACCCGGGTAAGTCCACTCTGTCAATAGAGTTGAAGTTTAAAGAAAAAATAGGCAAATGCAATTAAATATGCACTCTATTGGTAGAGTGGATTTACCCGGGTTTGAAGTTAAGCGACTCAAATGTATTGTGTACATACATATATGACTGTTATTATTATAGATGACATACATATATAAATGGAAGGGTGCTGAGGAGGCTTTTACCCAACAGGGATCAATGCGTTAAAAAAAACAAAATAAAAATGAAACTGTAACATAACTTAACCTAAGCATTGAACAAATAAAGCTTTATTATTATTATTATTTATATTATTATAGATGTGAAATTTATTAAATATATTATTTCCAGTCTCTGGCCACAGTATGTCAAGGATCGCATAAAGACAACATATGGATACATCGCAGGCTCACTCATAATCACAGCTGGAAGTGCTGTTGCAGTATTCAGAACACCTGCTCTTCTCAATCTTGTTGCTCGAAATGGTTGGGTTGTAAGTATACTAACCCAAGCACAATATTTATTCATTATAATCATTATAATATAGGGTAGCTTCTGGGTTGTGGAGCAAGAGTGACCCTATATATAATAATGAGGACACTTTAAGAACAGGTGTATATGATCCACATATCTTGAACTCTACCTCTCACATAACATACAATTTTCAGCCATTTAATTATATCTACACATATTAATTTGATTTGAACAATGATGAATAACAATTCTGGCTATGTCAGCAAGACATTCAAATATTATCTGTTTAAGAATATTCTTTACTGAAAATGTAATAATGATTTTTCTGGTCTAACTTCTGAAAGTTTGAGCAAAACACCATATTTTTGTAAATAACTTGAATAGTATTGATGCATGACTAATGCATTCAGTGCAACCAACCAACATTTGTGTCAATCTATATATAAAATCGGTAGGGATGGTAGTAAATGTGCTAAATTGTTTCTATATAACATATTTTCTAATATAATGTCATGTAAAGTTTACTTCAAGGTAAATTTTGTTTCTAGTTTATAATTTTTGTACAGTTGTATTTTAATTTTGTAATCTGCTTTGTTACATCCATTATGAAATATAACTATGCATTGTAATATTACAGTCAATAATCATGACAATGGGTCTCATGATTGGTTCCGGCATGGTAGTCCGTGGCATGGATTATAGGCCCGGCTTTGGTCCCAAACAGCTGGCATGGATTGTGCACACCGGCATCATGGGGGCTGTCATCGCACCCATCTGCTTCCTGGGAGGCCCTGTCCTTTTGAGGGCGGCTTGGTAAATTATTTTTGATGATTAAATTTTAAATGGATTAAAAATATCACAAATTTAAATGGAGAAGATGATATTTACCGTTTGCTTCTTAGCTATCCAGCAGGCTTATCCAAGATGCCATTCTACAATCGTATATGATATGATAAGCCAGGGACCGGAACCGGTTTTTTTAATAACCTCAAAATAGTTAAATAATTTTAAATGTTTTACACTCTTTATGTAGTACTCAATATTTTATGTACCAACATCGTATTTTTAAATTACTCCATTAACAAAGTATTTATATATCGAAGAACGAAATAGAACGAAATTATAACATTTTTTTTGTACGGAGAAAAAAATCGGTATCTGCTCCCTACGATAAGCGATAAGTGACGCGATCATAATAATATATGGAATAATAGGTCACGTGACTTTTCGTAGGAAAATGCCATTCTCATACATCTGTCACTTACCGCTTATCATATATGATCGCAGAACTACCCGGCTAGGCATGCCGATTTAGAATGTTTTCCCCGTCCCCGCAGGTACACGGCGGGCGTAGTGGGCGGTCTGAGCACGCTGGCCGTGTGCGCGCCGTCCGGCGAGTTCCTCAACATGCGCGCGCCGCTGGCCATGGGGCTCGGCGCCGTGTTCGCCGCCTCGCTCGCCGGCCTGTTCCTGCCGCCCACCTCGGCGCTCGGCGCAGGTCGGTATCAGTACCTTACCGTTCCTGAACATGCGCGGCGCTGGCCATGGGGCTCGGCGCCGTGTTCGCCGCCTCGCTCGCCGGCCTGTTCCTGCCGCCCACCTCGGCGCTCGGCGCAGGTCGGTATCAGTACCTTACCGTTCCTGAACATGCGCGCCGCTGGCCATGGGGCGAGGCGCCGTGTTCGCCGCCTCGCTCGCCGGCCTGTTCCTGCCGCCCACCTCGGCGCTCGGCGCAGGTCGGTATCAGTACCTTACCGTTCCTGAACATGCGCGCCGCTGGCCATGGGGCGAGGCGCCGTGTTCGCCGCCTCGCTCGCTTACTATTACTAGGGAAACGGATGGTCATTGTATCAATGATAAAGGGTGATTCGATGGACGAGACCGAGATTTAAAAGAGGCCAGAGGAAATCACATAAAAGTCGATCAAACTGTTTTATGAGGCAAAAAGTTGAATCTTTCCTGATGAAATTTCACGATTCATCTTACCTGGCCTACCGCCGACTTCGTTATTTGGGTCATTCCCACCTGTTTCCAGTGTTTCCACTCATCTGACAACAGTGGTGACGACTCAGATTTTTTTCCCACCTGTTACCACTAAAATACTGGCAATTGTTCCCTTTTGGTAACTAGTGTCAGATAGATGTGTGGTAAGCTGGGAATAATCTTGTTATTTAATTTCGAGCATTTATGTCTGTCACTCTAATGACGCTTATGTTGTAGTGTCAAAGATAAATCCATTTTAAATATTTGCGTAGGTATTTTGAAGTCCGCAGTAAAGCCAATGATTTCTTACGCTTTCTTTTGAAGTGCCAGTATCCAAGAGCGCTCTTTAGTTTCACCCAGTTAATGCTGTAATTGTGTTTCAAAATATGTAAAGGCCGTAGCATACACGGTCCAAATAACCTTCAAAATTTATATCTCTTTGATTGTGGTAAAATAGGCAAACGCGTGAAATTTCTAATCAAAATGTTATTAACAAGCAGTAACTTTCCTTTTCAGGCCTGTACTCACTGAGCTTGTACGGCGGTCTGATAGTGTTCAGCGGCTTCCTGCTGTACGACACACAGGCGATCATCAAGCGCGCCGAGATGCACCCCATGTACGGCATGCAGCCCTATGACCCCATCAACTCGTAAGTACAACTTTCTACATAACCGTGTGACCTATCATCAATATCCTCCCTAGAGCCTCGTTTGGACTAAACGTCAATAATGTCAAACGAATTTTTGTTTTCATGATTATTGTGTTATTTTTATACTTCTTTAGAATCACTTTCGATTCATATAGTATAAGAAAATCCCACTGTTTTCCCTATTGTGTTGCCATTCTTTCATATGTTACGTTGTAAGGAGGAAAGTTGGATATGTATGTAATTTATGGGACATTTTATGTCTCATATAAGTATATAAAGAGCTCGCGATCTTGTCTAGAAATAAATCAAAAATGACAAAAAGGGGACATAAAATAAATTCCAAATATAAAAATACACACATTTCACATTCCATTCCTACATATTTTACGTCTTCTTGTAAAACTTCAGGTAGAATTTGATAACATGTATCGCAATATGTAACCATGTATTTGTTACATATTGTAGCCGCAAAATTGTAGCCATGTATTACAATATTAGACCATTGTGTATGTATTTAGACAAAAAAATCCACGATCTTACTCATCATAGTATTCCTTCAGATATATGGTTATAATTATAAGTGTTATAACATCTTTATTTTTATTTTTCAGAGCGGTATCTGTGTATCTAGACGTGCTTAACATCTTCATGCGGATCGCAATGATTGTTGCGGGCGGAGGCGGCAACAGGAAAAAGTAAAAGCGTTATACTTGTTACAATTAGTCAAATAATAAATTCGATGTAATCTAATCTGCTTACCACCAATGTTAATTTTCGAAGTCATAACTAAATTACTTAGTAAAATTCTTCGTGAAAGATCGACTCCCTGTAAGGAGGCTTCGAACGATGTGATATATACTTAGATAAGTTTGTAGGTATTTTTAAGTATAGTGTAGCCAGAGGGATATTTCAACATATTCCAAAAGCCTTTCATTTCTGCTGCGAAAATATAATTTGTATCATTCTTAGACAAACGGTGCCACTTCTGGGGTGTCAATAAGGGCGAATTCTAAACGAATGATTATGCCACGCCATATAGGCTATCGACAAAAGTTATCTGATGACTGAGAATGAATACATTTTAGCTATTTTATAATGAAATAAAATAATGTTGAAATGTTGGTATGTCTCTCCGGATACATGCAAAGAAATGAAATGGGTTTCGGCGACGACAAGATACTTTAATTAATAAATTACCCAGTAACTTATTAAATGTAGTTTTACTTCTATTCCGTTATTATTAATCCCGCCATCGCCGCCTAATTATACGATTGCTTGGCAATGCATAGGTAACTGTTATCTAACAAAAGACTTATAACTTATTTACGTGTGAGATTTCAAGGAAGTTTAGTTTATTTTCCTTGTTGATGCCTCGTCTAAACACCAATGTTTAGACTTAGTGGCGATACAGAATAAGGTAAGGTAGAAGTACTAGTGCCCGACGCTGTACCAATACTTGTCATCATAGCTTGAGTTGACTATAGTAATAGTCTATAGAAAAGTCAGTGATAAGATGACATCAACTATTACCGCATTTAAGCGATAAAAAATGTGTATGCCTGTATTGAGGTACATAGCAATTTCAAAATAAAAAGCTTATTTCTAAACACGCTAACATTTATTAGCCTTTTCAACGCCAAGAACCATTAAAGTGGCCGTGTGTTGTCCTGCCATACCACGCCAGCAGCCACTAAAGTGGTCATCAAGCGAGGGGCCGCACATAGTGTGCCACTAAGAGGGATAGACATAGTCACTTACTACTAAGAAGATACTTGTGTATGTGGCACTTAGTGACGTATTCAACGCATTTGTCTGGCACTTACATTTAGCATCTAATGCACACACACACAAAAAATAGTGGCACAGTGATAAGGACGGACGATTATCGTTCCTTTTCACTTCCACTAGTAAAAAGTTTCATAAGACCATCCCTTTCGTTCTTGCTATTATTATAACGTTGTCAAATCCATATTAATCCTACATTCATGTCATCAAGTATGCTGTCAAAGTAACTGTCTTGCTGACAGATAAGGTTTATTTTCGTTGTTCATTAGTAGAGATACTGGCGTGTATGCCACAATTTGATCTGAGAGGGAAGGCGTTGAAAAGGTTAAGCCTGAAACTCCCAATATTTGACATTCAAATTAGTACCGAGGTTTCATGTATTGGGACTGCCAGCTTTTTTCATTTATTATTAATTTATCCTTCATGCAAATGCAAAATAATGGGCTTACTAATGATAAGACGTCAACGGGGTGCGGGACGCAGAGGGCGGCGGAAAGGGGTGAGCGACTTGCGCACGAGTTGGCAACATAGCAGTTACCTCAATCTCGGTGACTAGGTCACGGTCAGTCTCACGGTTGACGTAGGTATGTGCACGCGCGCCGCATCGTACTACCTTCAGTCGGAAATTGCTCGTACGAAATGGTTCGTAGTTATTTTCTCATTGGGGAAAATACAGTGGCAGCCCAGCGGCTATACGCTGAAAAAAGTGTGCCCCGCCTGGAAAATGCCAGTGTTATAGCCATGGCCAGCCAGGTCAACAGATTTGACCCCGTGTGACTGTTTTTGTGGGGTGAGGGTAAACCCAAAATTTAAAAGACTTAAAAAATCTAATAATAAGTGCATTTGATGAACTTAAAAGTGAGAACATTTCCTAACTAGTGCGGGAAAACGTTTTTTCGGAGAGGGTGAAAGTTGGAGCCCGAGTGAAACGAGGGCGACAATCACCCGAGTTAATAAAAAGTTTTTGCACGTGTAAGGGACGATTTTTTTCATAACAAGTGCGTCAAAAATAGAAATTACCAAAGTTCGTTTTTGCGCACCAGTTAGGAAAAATATATTTTTTCTGAAACATGCAATAAAATGTTGTAGTTACGTGCCTAAAAAGCGGCCGGGAAGTACCTCGTTGCCGGCCGAGGCCGGCAAGTGCCTCTTTTTTGATTTTCATTTGACATAGGCTTGTGACCAGGCATCTTGGCTTTTAGCCAATAATTATCTGTAAGTAATATTAGTGTTAAAAACATGATTGGCTAATATTTTGCAGTTATAATTAGGTATTTAAATTATATAATTTAAAATATGTACAATAACTACTCAAAATTATATTTAAAAAGCAGTATTATCAGGTGCGATGCGTCGGCCCCGATCACCGCATGCGATTAATTGGATCCAACAGACCGCGACCGTCTAATACCGCTTTTTAAAAGGAAAAATGTGCACCTTTCAAACAGGTCAATCTTAAAAAAAATGAGGTGTCGATGTCGTATTTGACTTTTGTTGTGTTTCAAAGACTTGGTTATGTAGTTGACGAATAATTTCTTAGAAAGAAGATACATTTTGACGTGACAACGTCTTATAAATTGGTTTGCCGGGTGACACTTCAAGAAACTGCGTTACGCTCCGCTCACGTTATGCGCTCACAATGAGAGCGAGTGAGAGGCACGGTGCGTCCCTTCCACTCGGGCATGGTTAGCCCGCCTAAGAGCGAGAGAGACAGACATAAAAAGTGAAAGTCGTTGTCACGTAAAACTTTCGCCCGTATACCGACTTTACAGGCAACCAATTTTTTTTTGTTTCATTTCATTGCATGTTTGAGAAAAGCATTATACATACCTCGGCCATGAAGTGACGGGTTGCCGTCCGAATACTATCCGGCCTCGCTTTGCTCGTCCGTCCTACATATCGCACACCTAGATCAAAACAGTATTAACTCAAAATGCATGTATTTTTTAATTTGAACTTTATAGATCACGAATATACCCTTATCTACAACACAGATAAATTTTGAGTTAATGCTGTTTTGATCTAGGTGTGCGATATATTCGGCCGGCAACCAGTCACTTCCCAGCCTCGGTAGTAATGTACTATTACTATTATTAATGTTTTTCATCTTTTTCACCACTAAACTATTCGGCGGTTATGCTTTTGACTTAGATTATGACATTGACATTAATGACATGACAGCACCGAAAAGAAAGAGATCGATTTCATACGGATAAAAATAGCCGCCATTAATTTTCGCTCGCATTTCATAAAAAGTTGCGCGAGGCTGGTACACGAGGTTGCCAGGCAACCGAAAATGTTTGCATTTTGGTTTGCATGTAGCGAACGACCAAGGCCGTATTTCTAGAAAGTAAGAAAGAACAGCGGCCCTACTGCGAAAAACGAAATTCGTAAATTTCGAGGATTTGTCTCTCTCACTCTAATAACGCCTTCGTTTGAGTGACAGAGAACAATCTTCGATATTTACGAATTTCGATTCTCGCGGTAGTAGGCCCAGTAGGCTAGTTACATTACAAGTTAACAAGTCTACAAGTCAAGCTAAAATAAAAACAAAATGACAAGTGTATTTAATTGTGTTTCACATTGTCATGTTTATTACTAATACTACAAGTTGGTGTTAATAAAATAGGAAATTGGTTTGTCTTAAAGCAAAAAAGGAAATGCATTGGCCGTTATAAATGTTATCTTATGTTATTAAAATACATATTAGATTTCATCAATTTTTGTGCCAATATGGAAAAATTAGATAGAAAAATTGCAATGGTAACCAAAATCCGTGAAGTCAAACATATTTTATTTGGTCAATTTTCTAATACACTCACAAAGGAAGATAAAGTTAATGAGTGGAAAAAAATTTGTGAATTTGGCAAAGCTCTAGGTTTAATTTCGAAAGTAAAAGATTTTTCTTATGTCCGAGACGTGTTTTGGTCCAATATTAAACGGGCGACACTGGTAAGTCAATTACTAATGAATATTCATTTAGTTATGAGTTGTACTTGTATTACTTAAGTATATGTTGATCATGCTTCATGCTTTCTGGCCATAAGTTTCAATAACAAATTTATGGCTCTAGATCATACAGGGTAATCAGGGTAATTGATAGACAGACGTGGCTAGCGGGATTAATTATATTAATACTTGAATTTCAGGCTAAAAAAGACAATGCGAATAAAACCGGCACTGGGGATGGGATAATCAAAAAAATGACACCACTTGACGATATTGTCATGGAAATAATTGGCAAGGAATCGCCAATTTTCGAAGGCTTAGGGATACCCGACCCCATGGAAGGGATTGCAAGCCAAAATATTGAATGGAAAGAAAGTAACAGCAATTCTAAAGACGCCTCAGTACCTTGCCAAAATTTAAGACAAGTCCAACCAAATAAACAGTGTAAGTACCTACATATATGTATTTATTTTATTATTCTGTAATTTGCTAGTTTAGATAGCAGAATGAATAAACACATATTCACATTTTCTTTACAGATAAGAGCTATGTGACCAAAAAATCAAAGTTAATCCACAAGCAAGAAAATGTACGAGCTATGAAAAAGAGAAAACTCGAGTTAGAGTTGGAGTACATAGAGCTCCAGAATTATAAAATGAAATTAGAAATTTATGAAATGGAAAAACGTCTGAATCTTTCTCATTCTGATTTCACTAACACAATTGTGAGTCAAATGAATACAACATGGAGCCAACCTCATGGAGAACATGGAGCCAATATGTTGTTAATTAAAGAAGAACCTTTCGATAAATGAAGACTGAACGCAAACTGTTTACATATCTAGTGATCATACAGGAAGTGATGACATGAATATTGTGCTTTAAATGGGATTTATTCATGTTTGGACTAAGTTTAATAAGGCAATGTATAAAAATGTCTACATACATAAAATAATAATAAAATATCTTTGGACATCTTACACAAATCGACCTAGTCCCACGGTAAGCTCAATTAAGGCGTGTGATGTGGGTACCTGGCGATGATATATATAATAGATAGATAGATACATATAAATACTTAAATACATAGACAGCCCAAGACATGACCAAGGAACAAATATTTGTATTAAATAAATACACAAATAATGCCCTCGCCAGGAATCGAACCCGGAACCTCCAGCTTCATAGGCAAAGTCACTACCAACTAGGCTATGAAGGCTGACGAATATATAAAATAAAAATTGGTCGAGTATTAGAAAGCCAATTTGTGCGGGAAACGAATGCCAAGGGATGTCTCTGTGATATAAGAAAATGAAAAGCTGAATGTGGTTCCTGTTCAAGCTAATGGTTTATTTTTTATTCAGCGATAATTAATTCGGTAAAATATTGATTAAAAAATATAATATACAATAGAGCACTTAACATTTTAATGTTCTGTAGGCCACAAGCATGTAAGAACTTGAAATGAGATCCAATATTATGGTTCGAGATATTTTCTTAAATCTATATAGTACAATTAAGTTTTCTTGAAATAGGTTTGTCAATTTGATGATGCTCAACATCGAGTTACACGTCAACTATATCAGCTCGCGTAAGAATAGTAAAGTTTGTTTTCATCACACTTGCTGTCTAAGCGCACCATTGCTTGCGCGCGTAGCGGGAGTAATAGAAAAGTGAAATTCCCTAGGGAGTAATAGAAATGTCAGTACGTCATTTAATTATATTTTGTCTTAAAAGGTTTTTTTTTTTGTCGGCAAGTGTGATGAAAAACATTGTATGCATCACGGTCGGTAAGCGGAATACTAACTCGAGTCATAAAAGCCCTCCGCCTAGCGGCGTCGGGCTTCTAACACTCTCGTAAGTAATTCCGTACTTACCTCCCTTGATGCACAATGTACTATTAAATGCATTGTTGCTATTTCCTCTCACGCCTACAAAATAATGGATCACTGGAATGTGAAGATGACGTATTCGAACTCTATGATAGTTGTAAGTTGTTACAACAATACAAGGGTTAAAATCTCAGTAATTTTTCCCCCAAAAAGTACTGGTGAATTGTCGTGTCCTATATATTATTATAGGACACCGGTTTGTATTGTAACATTATTAGTTAGGGTTTTCGATATTTTTTCTTCCACCAGGCGGCGCGTCGTCGTAGGTGTGAGGTCCCAAACAGCTGTCAGATTCATAGGTACTGAACATAAAATATCGAAATTCTATTGTATTTGTAAGTAAACTGATTTTGTAATTAATTACGACTAGAAAACGCGGTTACCGTACTGATGATTGAGCTCTAAAACAGGAGCGGAAAGTCACTGGTACAATCGGCAGCAGATATTGCTAAACGTGCAGGGTGTTCAAAATGAACTTAGAACAACCTTATTGCTAACGCTATAAAAGTGTGTTGAGATCATTGTGAACACCCTACCCGCTAAGCAATATCTGCTGCTGACTGTACTAAATAAAATAACTAGACCTTCGTTCATGTAATGGGAATTGACCTGGCACTTTTTCTTATTAGTTTTAAAACAATATCCGATTTTTATTTTATAATATATAAGTTAAGAACATTAAATCGCGTATTTATTTTGGCAGGTTGAAGCTTACGCCACATTGCTGCCATATCACCGCATAGTAGCAGAAAAAGTATCAAAACCCTTATTACTGCAGTAGGCTTACAGTACAGGATTAGTGCAACAATATGTCACCGCGAGATAGACTATCTCTATTTTATTCATATAGTAAAAGATGGAAAATCTATCTCGCGGCGACATACTGACATATCAATCATGTGCTCGTTTGGAGGCCCTTTACTCTCGTTCTTACACTTACTGACAGCAAAGTCATTATAAACATTAAAACTTAAATCAGCGAAATTTATATGTGATAAAGATAAACTTGCGTCAATACATTAAATTTTAAGTGAATACTTTAGTTACAGATATGTAATCATAATTTAAAAATCATAAATCATAATATCAAGAGACCTATGACATGCATACACGGAATAACAATTCTTTCCTGAAACGGAAAATAACTGATGTGTTTTATTATATTTCGAAAACAGCTAATATGCGACGTCATCTGTTTATTGTGAATTTTTTTTAGATTCAGGCAAGTTGATTAATTTAATAACTCAAATACAGTGCTACTATTTTGACTCAGTTCAACAATTTTTTCACAAGAATCCATCGCTTTCTTTGAACCACATATAAATACATTCATGTGTCAACTTAATTTGTCTATCACAACATAGTCAACAAAACTAAGTACCTATTACATACAAAAACTAATATATATAACAAAGAGTAGATAGATGCAAAAATATCACAATGTCAAAGTAAGTTCTTTGGAATAAAGGGTTATGTTTAAAAAGATCCGTTAGAACTTGACTGATGAAAATTAGTACAGTACAGTATCTTTTACATCCTAGGAATCATAAGACCTAATGTATCTTTTTTAAACAGACCCTAATAGTAAACGCTCATTATTTGTTAATCAGTCCTTCGTAAAGTAATTCTTTGCTTGCATAATCATAAGTACGCAATTGTCTATAACAAAATATACTCAAATAAACCGATATTTAACATAAAATAAAAATTTCATTCTTTGTCATTTTACTTACTTATTCTTTAGTTTTGAACGCCACGACAGTTGTCGCTGTGTGCCTTGAAATTACCTTTCTCGGCCAATATCATACAATACATTGTTTAATGTACGATTTGAAGATTATTAATTGATGTAGAAAAAATAATCTCAATAAGCATTTATACTGATGTATAAGAATACTGTAAGTATAAGCAAAACGACAGTAACGATACAAGTCCCGTACATTCCGCCTTTTTTTTTCATTTAGTAAAATATATCTACGTTTTCCTTCCATCTTCACAACATTTTACCAGCTCAATTTTTTCAATACGTATAATTTTTACTTACTGATAAATAAAAATTTACAATTGTATACACATTGTGACATACACTAATGCATTTATTGCACGTGCGTAATTATCTAGCACACCACGGTCTCGTCGAACGTAATAGATCATAGTCTACACGATAAATATATAGGAATATACAGTGAGCATCGGGCGCGGTTCAGGTGGTGACGTCACCCCTGTTCTGGTGCTTGAGGTAGACGGCGTACATGTGGCGCGCCTGGTTGAGCACGCGGTTCACGTTGTGCTTGCGCACCATCTTGTCGAAGTGCATCGCCAACTCGTTGTAGTCCATGCGGTTCCGCATCACGTAGTCCCGGTGCTGCAGGAGAACCGTCAGGCACAGGAACATAAGAAAGGGGTTTCCTCCCCCGAAAACGTTCGGCGGCGGCAGATCGCTCACGCTCTTAACGGCGTCGCCCGACTTCTGAAGCGGAGGTTTCAGCGCCTCGTACTTCTTCTGGAAATTGTTAATCGTGGACGCCACGCTGTGCAAGTTGGCCGGCTTCGCGTTGAGCAGCGACTCGCAGTTCCTCTTCGCGTTCTCCAACTCCTGCGACATGTTGGAGAAGAACTTGTGTGACTTGGAGACGGCGTCGGGCGGCTGACGGCGGATGGGCGTGACGGAGCGACGGCCGCCCTCCTCGAAGATGTCGGCCGTGTCGTCCAGCTCCAGCTCCGCCTGCTCGTCCGGCGTGGGCGGGCAGGACGCGGCTCGCGCGCGCAGGTGCAGAGGGTTCTCCCACAGGTATATGTCCTCCGCGCTGCGAGCGTTCGATTTCACCGTCTCCATCGGCGACCGCTTCGACGTTTCGATCTCTTGAAGCTCGAGCGTATCCTTCGTCTCTCGCTTGCTCTCTTCGCCTCTCTCCTCGGTGCTGGTGGAGTCGGAGGGCGAGTCGACCGTGCTGCGTCTGTTGACGTAGGACGGCCCGAACACTTGCCGATCCAAATGTTCCAGCTCGAGTCGCAGCTCGCGCGTCATGGAAGTGGTCATCGGGTAGTACTCCTGCGAGTCGTCGGGGCTGCTGCCGTCGTTGGTGTCGTTGTAAATGTTCTTGTTGATTTTGTTCAGAAGGGACTCCTTCACGCTCGGCTTGCTCAGGTCGCTCTCGTCCATGGACATTTTGTTTAAAGTGATCTTGGGGTACTCCTTCGTGGTCTCGATGACGGAGTGGGCCCGTTGGAGCTTCTCGCGTTTGATCGGATCGGGTCGGCCGCTCGTCGCGAAGTTGAGAAATTCGTTAAGATTTTTGATCATTTTCACTTTCGGCCTGCTGTCGGGGTCGACATCATTAGTCGCGTCGAACTTGTTATTGTGCACGGATATCTTGTCCCGGAGCAATCTTATCTGTCCTCCCAGCGTCGTGTCCTTGGTTTCAAGATGCGCCTTTCCGTTCACAACGCTCCCGTTAGCTTTGGTCGCATTCCGCTGTCCGTCAGGCACATTCTTACCGGGAGACTTTAAATCTTTACTGGAGTCGATCTCGTCTCGGTGATCGAGTTTAGCTTTAACAGTCTGTAAAGCGGCGTCGTCTAAGCTCTGGAACTCTTTGGCGTGTTTGAGTGAGGAGTCGTCTAGGGTGGCGCTTTCGTCGAGGCTGTGGTTGTGGGGCCGCGACGTTGCCAGCTTGGGCGCCTTGACGTTGGCGAGGCTGAAGCTGGAGCTCTGCCTGCGGATAGCGCAGAGCTTGGTGTAGGCGTTGTCGCGCGGCGCCTTGACGAGCGGGCTGAGCGGCGGCGGGTCGTGGCTGTCGCCGGCGGCGTCGAACTCGCGCTCGGCGAGGCAGAGCTCCGTGGCCGGCGTCCGCTGCGGCAGCGACGCCCACAGGACCTGCGCCAGAAACGGTCACGTAATCATTTGCTTCAGTTTGTAGTACAATAGATACGGTCAATATTCATTCGACTAACAAGGAAAAGAAACTGTACTGTTTGTCAAAAAAGTGTAAACAAAATATGGCTGACTTTCCATAGTATTTCACATCTGTGACACATCGTGAAACGTTGGCTGATATATTTTTACGTTAATAATAATAAATATCATACGTTATAAATAATAATAATACGTTATAAATAAAATACGTTAAAAAAAAAAAAAAAAAAAAAAAAAAAAAAAAAAAAAAAAAAAAAAAAAAAAAATCTGACGCCGTCAATGTCTGACGTGCTTTTATAATTTCTTAGATATTTTTGATAAACAATGTATTTTACCGGCATTTATACAATATTTTTTACCACCTCGTCGTGGAAAAATTGCCCTTTTGATAGTACAATTTTATTCAAGGGTACAAGGAACGACAACGATTACACAAGTCTCTGAATCGTGCCGGCATACAAATGTCAAAATATTGCTAACGACTAAGAAATGTATACACGCAGTAAAGCACGCCAAGATAAAGCGTCTCCACGAATCGCACGCCCAACACCTTCGTCTGCCTCAACGACATCAGTCTCCTCGCAATCTTCGTCGGGCGTTGATTACGCCACCGCGCCCGACATCAGCGGGTCGAGCAGCGACGAGCGCGGACCATCGCCGCCGCCGCCACGACCACCTGCGCGGCGAGGACGGCCACCGCTGCCGGCACGCTTGGGGCCCGCGGGACATTCTGCCCCGCCCACGGCTCCCGCTGCCGGTGGTGTAGTGCGACGCATGCAATGGTCTCAATCCATGAACGAGAATGTCATGCGCGCCTACTATGGGGCTACAGAGGGAGGAACTAACCTATCCGCGTATCGTGTCCGGATGCTTCCTCTGTTTCAGGCCCTTGAACCAACCATAAATGTGACTGCGCAGCGATTATCGGATCAAGTGCGAGTCATCCAACGATTAAAGCGGCTGGATGACTCGACACTTGATCGGCTCCGCCTGGAGGCTCTCCCTGTTCGTGCGGCCTCCGCTTCGGCGCGGGACCCGCCCGCCATGTCGCCGGATCCGGTGCCGGCACCCGACCTGGCACCGGGGGCACCGCGGGTTGATCCCAGTGCCGACGGGGATGACGTCACGAACCTGAGTGTGAGTACTTCAGACAATGAGCAATTGAGGAGGACTCTGGAAGATGCGATTATGCAGCATCGCTTCACACCCGACTCTAGGCCACGATTACCACGTTTGCCCATGAATAGGCGCAATTTAGCGTTGATGGGAGCCCTAAACGCTTTACTGGAGCCGTATATACGATCCAGTAAAGATTTGGAAGATACGCACTCGATCATGTACTGCGGGGCCATCGCGGCGTGCCGTGTTGCTCGAGTCAAGTTTCCGGACGCTGACCGTGCACCTAGGACCGCCGGAGGTGACCCCGCATGGCAGGTGCGGATCGAGCGTCGTATCGACTCGTTTAGGACTCTCATTGCAAAGCTGATCTGCTTCAGGGGGGGTAACAACCGCCCCCGAGTAATGCGCTTTGTGAACCAGGCGTTCGCGGGAACGGGTATTGCACCCCGCGACTACACGGCCAACCTCACAGAGCGCATCGACTTTCTGAAGCAGAAGGTTTATGCATGGGCAAACCGTATTCGCCGCTACAGAGAGCGTGTGAATCGATTCCAGCAGAATCGCCTTTTCCAGAGTGACCAAAGGAAGGTTTACCGAAAGTGGGAGGAAACCGACTACCGTGTGTCCGACGCGCGGTTGCCGGATGCTACTGCCATGAGTGATTTCTGGCGTAGTATCTGGTCAGCGCCCGTCGGACACACCGAGGGTGAATGGATGACCGTTGTCGAACGTGAATGCGAGACCATCGAACCTATGGGGGCAGTTACCATCAGCCCCG
This sequence comes from Thaumatotibia leucotreta, assembly GCA_025490895.1. Classification (NCBI taxonomy): domain Eukaryota; kingdom Metazoa; phylum Arthropoda; class Insecta; order Lepidoptera; family Tortricidae; genus Thaumatotibia; species Thaumatotibia leucotreta. The sequence continues at coordinate 19,238 of JALPQI010001586.1, read as the reverse complement.
ATGACGTAAGTTGTGCTGTCCGCACGACTCAGAACTGGAAAAGTCCTGGGCCGGATGGATTGCACAACTTCTGGCTAAAATGGTTTCGGTGCTCGCATTCACGATTGGCAACGCAATTCCAACAAGCCCTCGAGCTCGGTTCCCTGCCACCTTCCTTAACAACTGGAGTAACCTTCCTGCTCTACAAGTCCGGTAGTACCACGGAAGCGAAGAACTACCGACCCATCACGTGCTTGCCCACACTGTACAAGCTCCTTACATCCATTTTGAGAGTAAAAATTAACACACACATTGTTGCGAACAATGTTTTGGCTCCTGCTCAAAATGGATGTAGGGTTGGGTCCCGTGGTACTAAAGAGCTCCTCCTCATTGACATGACCATTTGCCAGCAAGTCCGGCGTAACAAAGGGGCCCTCTCCGCTGCTTGGATTGACTACAAGAAGGCCTATGATTCGGTGCCTCATTCATGGTTGGGAAGGGTCTTGGAGTTGTATAAAGTTAATGCAACTTTAAGATCCTTTCTCGGCGCGTGTATGAGGCAGTGGACCACAGTCCTTCGTCAACCAGGAGGTGGAGATGGCTCCTCTGGTCCGCAGGACTTTATAAGGATCGAGCGAGGAATATTCCAGGGTGACAGTCTGAGTCCCTTATGGTTCTGCCTAGCTCTGAATCCCCTCAGCACCCTGCTGAAGGATTCAGGACTAGGTTGCCGGCTTCGGAGAGAGGGTGAAGTCATTTCTCACCTTCTGTACATGGATGATCTCAAATTATTTGCGCCAAATAGCCAAGACTTGTTGGAGCTACTGCGAACCACAGAAGTTTTCAGTAGTGCCATCAAAATGGAGTTTGGTGTCGATAAGTGTGCGGTTATGCATGTACAGCGGGGGAAAGTAGTAAATTCAACAAATTTACAGCTTTCTGAGACAATGTCGTTCAGATCTATCTCGGAAGCAGAAACCTATAAATACCTTGGTATGTCACAGTCTTTGGGTATTGAAGATATGGGAATTAGACAGGCGGTGAAGGAGCGCTTTTTCAGCCGGCTCACAAAAGTACTTAACAGTCTCTTGTCAGGAGGCAACAAAGTGCGCGCCTTCAACGCCTGGGTAATGCCCATACTCATATACTCCTTTGGCGTACTAAGGTGGACTCAGACCGAGCTGGACGCCCTGGATCGAAGGGTCCGTACACTGCTCACCACACATCGAATGCTACACCCGCGCTCATCAGTTATGAGATTGTACATCCCGCGGAAATGTGGAGGCCGCGGCTTCTTAAATGCCAAAAACCTCCACAACCGCGAGGTGTACAATCTTAGAAACTATTTTCTTAACAATGAGTGTGGGATGCATCGAGATGTGGTGGCAGTAGATCGGAACCTCACGCCGCTCTCCTTGGCAAAAGAGAACTGGCGCAAACCTGTGGTACTAAGCACCGAGGACCGCAAGGCGGTATGGAAGAGCAAGGAGCTACACGGGCGGTTCTACAAGGCCCTCACGGGACCTGATGTAGATCTACTCGCGTCGGTGAACTGGCTACGATTCGGGGACCTCTTCGGAGAAACCGAGGGTTTTGCCTGTGCAATTGCTGACGAGGTTATCATGACGAATAACTACCGGAAATATATCCTGAAGGACGGTACGGTCGACATTTGTCGGGCATGCCGCCGTCCCGGTGAGTCACTCAGGCATATTATTTCCGGTTGTTCTCAGATTGTTAACACCGAGTACTTGCACAGACACAACCTCGTAGCCAGGATTATACACCAGCAGCTTGCTCTTCAATACGGCCTTGTGGGTCTCGAAGTGCCTTACTATAAGTACACACCTGCGGCAGTTCTCGAAAATGGTCGTGCCACGCTCTATTGGGATCGATCTATCATCACGGACAGGACTATTGTAGCCAATAAGCCTGATATCGTGCTGATAGATCGATCCCAACGCCGGGCAATGCTCATCGACATCACCATCCCCCATGACGAGAACCTCGTGAAGGCCGAGAAGGACAAAGCCAGTAAGTACCTTGACTTGGCTCACGAGGTAACCGACATGTGGGAGGTTGATTCGGCGATCATTGTACCGATAGTTGTTTCTGCGAACGGTCTCATAGCGAAGAGTCTCGATCAACACCTCAAGAGGCTCTCGCTAGGTGGTTGGGTCAAGGGTCAGATGCAGAAGGCGGTAATCCTGGACACGGCGCGCATAGTCCGGCGGTTCCTCTCCCTGCAGCCCTAACCACCGGCAGCTTGGGCCCGCTCCGTTGCCGGCGGCTCTCTAGGTTAGGTTTTTTATATTATGTTTACATGTTTTGTATTGCTTTTGTATGTTTTATTTTATTTTACTTTTATAGACATATTGTAAAAAACCTAATCTAAGAAATGAATGAAATAAAGAGAATAAATATCAATCAATGTTTTATTGTATTTTATTTTTATAATCATATTATAAAATGCCTAACTGGTGAAGATAAATGAATAAAGAGAAATAAATATAGAAAATACATTCAAAATATACATTTTATGAACTCAAGGTTTTGTTTTAGGTTGGCGATAAAACCAAAATTGTGTTCTAAAAGCGCGTGATTATGAAAGAATGCAAGTTTTTAGGTTCGTTTACACTTTTTTTTGTTTCGTAGGTACTTACGAACAGTATAATAGCTTCTAATTGATGCAGAATTCGTATTAAAACTTAGCAATTGTTTCTGTAGTGCCTAAATTATTTTTTTAATATTAATAATGGACGTCGAAGTGCCATACTACAAGTACACAACTGCACCAGTTCTCGAAAATGGTCGTGCCACGCTCTATTAGGATCGACCTATCACCAGATCACGGACAGGACTATTGTAGCCAATAAGCCTGATATCGTGCTGATAGATCGATCGCAGCGCCGGGCTGTGCTCGTCGACGTCACCATCCCCCATGATGAGAATCTCGTGAATATATATAAAAAACCTAACTTAAGAGAATTGAGAAATAAAGGAATAAAATATACGAATAACGGGTGATAACAAAAAAATGAGAATTGATTCAGAGGCGTAAAAAATATAACTTGTTTATTATTTTTAATGATTGGACGTCTTTAGGCTATTTACACGTAACGGCTATTTACGAAACCATTAATAGAATTTAAGGCGTGGTACTATACAGCACGTCCACGTATGAGTTTATTGATTCTTTTGCGGTACATATTCATGAAAAGAAATGTACTTTTATGTACTTATGTTTTTAAAAAATGTACCTGCACGGTTGTGGCATAGCGAGATACAGGTCGTGGTCGTGCTGAGTAGGTACTCCCTGGCACGACCACACAATATTTATGGGTAAAACAATGGTCAAATGAATACAAAACAAATGTACTCAAATTGTACTATCTACAAGCACATCAAAATGTGAGAGTGGTACTGCAAAAATCGCTGTCATGATTAAAAAACGTGAACCTAGGCAAAGAATATATAAAGTACAGAAGCTTCACTGCTTTGATGTTCACAAATGCCGGCTTTTTACGTACCTACACAATTATTATTACCAAACAAAACGGCGCGCGAGGCGACACGAGCAGCTGAAATGGGCCGTATTGCGTGGCGGAAAGGTCGCTTATAAGCCGCACGCCGTCGAAAACAGGGTTGTCAATTATTGAAAACTAATAAAATAACGAACGGCGCTATGAGGCGTCTGACAAATACATTACTGCAATGATATCTACGGCGTTAATAGCATTCGTCTTGATTCAACAATTTAGTTCATGCGTGATTATAGAATTTACCTACGCATTTCATACACGTGATTCAAAAATATTTGTCTCAACTCGGTCGGCACCTTCTTTGTGCTTCGACCGCGCGTGATTGTTTGAGGTGTGAGTGAGATAGCAACACGACTTCGCTAACTTTAGGTGAATATCCATCCGAATAATTCTGATAATAACACGAACATTCTAAAAATATCTGTAGACAGTATGTGAGGTGTGCAGAAATTAATATATCTGCTTAATGCATTTAAAAATAAAGAATTTACGTTAGGTACCTACGCATTCATTACAAAAGCAGCATAAATAAGTAATGGTTTAATCACAGTCGTAAGGCAGACGTAACACGGCATTTTCTCTTATATGTACCAGTGTACCTATTTGATATTATGGGAATAAAGTCAGACAACCAAATAATATGTTAGGACAAAAGGCGCGAAATTCAATAAAAGTATGAGAGAACGAAGTTTTTTACATTATTTAAATGTGCCGCTTTTTTACTGACAAATTCGTCCGAAAATAAACCGTTTTGCAATTGACTGTAATTGACTTGAGTTTTTGAGAATTTAATTTACTACGAATGTAGGTAATAAGTGTATTATTATGTTCCTTACTTTTTAGTATCTCTCTGACGCATCGGCTGTGCGAAAAACGCGTCATGATAATTAACATTATTATTGCAACATGCTGCTATGCAGTATATTTTCGGCATTTTCATTTAAGATGTATAAAATAATCCTAATATTTGCAAGCGATATATTTCGCGATACGTGACGAGCCAGCGTTGTAAATTTAAACGTGCGTTCCGAGACAGCGCGCGCCAACCATTGAATAGACCACGGAGACGGGGCGCTCTGCATGTACTTGTAGCCGCGCGACGGAATCGCGGAGTGACACCCCCTTGACCTAGGGGCTGATTAAGGGCCTACGCTAACTTACGCGGACGCCCGCCGCGGGCCAGCGAGTCCGCGACGGGCACACGCCTAACTTAGCGCTGAATTCAAGAAACAAGTCCGCTCCGGTGTGCCCGCCGCGTCCGCCCGTCGCTGACACCCGCCGCCCGCCGCGCGGATTAACGTCCGTCGCACGCGCCCGCGCCAGTTAGCGGTGTCTATACAATTTCTTTGAGGCGGGCGTCCGTTGCGGGTAATCCGCGTAAGGGCCTACGCTAGCTTAGCTTTAGCAAAAAAATTGTATAGACACCGCTAACTGGCGCGGGCGCGTGCGAGGGACGTTAATCCGCGCGGCGGGTTGCGGGTGTCCGCTCCGTGCGCACGCGGCGGGCACACCGGAGCGGACTTGTTTCTTGAATTCAGCGCTAAGTTAGGCGTGTGCCCGTCGCGGACTCGCTGGCCCGCGGCGGGTGTCCGGAGCGGACACCCGCCGCGAGCGTGCGAGCGTGCGAACGCAGCGGGCGTCCGCGTAAGTTAGCGTAGGCCCTTAATCAGCCCCTAGGTTCACGTTTTTTAATCATGACAGCGATTTTTGCAGTACCACTCTCACATTTTGATGTGCTTGTAGATAGTACAATTTGAGTACATTTGTTTTGTATTCATGTGACCATTGTTTTACCCATAAATATAGTGTGGTCGTGCCAAGGAGTACCTACTCAGCACGACCACGACCTGTATCTCGCTACGCCAAAACCGTGTAGGTACATTTTTTAAAAACATAAGTACATAAAAGTACATTTCTTTTCATGAATATGTACCGCAAAAGAATCAATAAACTCATACGTGGACGTGCTGTATAGTACCATTTTTTTCTTTTGGGTACATATGTTTTGACCCATTTACACAACTGCAAAAAAATTTCAAATTTCCAATTGTTTAAATACTAAATTAATACATTAATGCAAAAAATCTCCCATACAACAAGATGGTTAAAAATATTTGAGGTTTTGGATTTCCACTCCTTGATGAAATTAACCATTTTTTTCTATAATTTCAAGTCATCCAGTAAGACTGTGAAGAAAAAAATATTTTTACAGATCAATGTATTCTGGTTTTCTTGTCGTCTTGCTACATTCTAAACCAATGTTTTTAAATCATCAACAAGCATGGGAGCCATGTAAAAACTTAATTTTTTTATGGCAACTCGTGGGCTGGTGGAATCATAATTATTAAAATTACAATTCTGTTTGTTTAGTCTTTCCTTGGTCATTATGTTTGCTGATTTGCTGTTACCATTTCTGTAAGCTGTTGCCAGGGATGTAAGGATTCTATAAGGAGAGGATAAGCAAACACTTTTATTAATGAAATTTTCCTATTACTTCGGTTTCTTCTATGTTTAAGTTTGAAATTTAAATATGTCCAAGACATTTTTTACAGTTTATTCTTTCAACTCCATTTCGTCAAAACGGAAATACTTAAAAAAATTAAGAAAGCTAATTTTAAGAAGCTCTGAGATATCGCTACAAGTTCATGAACAAACTATGTCATTTATGTGACTAGTTTAATTTTGAGGTCTAGGGAATATGATTCTAATTTTTTTGTAATCACGCGTTACTTGTCATGACGAATACTAAAATGGACCGAATATTAAAATTTGTTAAATGTTCCAATTTGAAGCCCTAATTGTGATAACATGCATCATGAAATAAAGACAGCGGATTTTCTAAAAAAAAAAGAGAGTATAACTCACTTCAAGCATCCGAAGAGCGTCGTCGAAGGCGAACTCGCGCTTCATTTCCAGCAGCAGCCAGCGGTAGCAGAAGAGCAAGTCGTCGGCCTGCTGCGACTTCAGGTACGCGTAGAAGTCGGGGTCGTACACCTGCGGTCAATTAACACAAGTGGTTGAGAGTCTACGAACAAATAAAACATGGAAGGTACACGCCGTACTAAATGGCCTTACAAAAACGGTTCTGAAATTTTAAAATGTCACCCCCTCTTCAATACATCATGATTCATGATAATGACTTTCTATATTATCCTATACAATGTGCCCGTGTAGAAAGGGAACATTTTTAACAGCATATTCCTGAGGCTAAAAGAAGCAACAAATGTTATAATTATGAGTTTAGACAAATCTGAAAAAAAAAATTTTTTTTTGGTATTTCAAAGGCCTCACGCCACATAATAAAGTTTCTTATTAATAAAACTTTCACTAAAAATACACTTACTTTTTTTTACCATGTTACACCCATTTGGCATTTTATGTGCCATGTAATTAAAGATTTTTTTTACAAGACTAAAACAACACAGTCACAAAATTGTTACCTAAAATGCGTTTATCATTACGAGAAAATTGCATTTTCTCTTAAAATATACGGAATCCGCCAAACTTCATACAAGTTTAACTTCAAATGTGATCAGAAATCCGCTGTTACAATTTTTCCCTTTCCGCATGGGCACATTGTATAAAGTTAAACCGCTATTTAAGAATAGGTGTGATTGGCCCATCAAAGTTTTGATTGGCTTTATTCTATTTGTATTTGTCAAAGATCTTGCGCCAATATAGAGGTGTTAAGAAAGGCACTATACTAGTAACTGGAGTTCGAGGCCAAAGAATCTACGAAAATATTGCCACAACAATGAAATGTGCTTACAATAGTAAATCCTTATTTTCTAAAAACAGACGTTGAGATATGTTATTTATTGGTAATTTTAATTCTTTAATTTATAGAAACAATATTATTTACTTATTTTCACGTAAATATAAGATATTTTCATAAAAACTTAATTATCCGCAATTATTAGTAACAAAGTTGGTATTGCGCTGGTATCACCTCAGGTGTTAATAACATTTGGTACAGCAATTCAACTACACATAATGAAAAGGTAGGTGTGGTTAAATTACTAAGCAGTATAAGTACTATACTCTACTATTATTAAGCAGTTTTTAAAATTAAAATTATGGGAAAGAAATTTGGAAATGTAAAATGAAAGCATTTTTTGTATTTTATTTTCTATTTGTCTTCTTCATTACTTATCCTCCTGAGTCCTGGGTAAAAATCGAATACACTTCCATAAAAGCCGAGAGGCCTTTATGACGCCCAAATAATTTGTAAAAGAAATGCTTCAAATATACCTCTTAGAGTATTTAACCAACTTTGTTCCAACAAAAATGTGACAAACTCATTTTAAATCTTAAAATAAGTGACAGTAAGTTCAGGACTCAACACTGATGGTGTTATAAAGGACTCTCGGCTTTTATGGGAGAGTACTCGATTTTATCCAGGACTCAGGAGGATAAGTGATGAAGAAGACAAATAAAATACAACAAATGCTTTCATTTCACATTTCCAAATTTTTTTCCCATAAGTTTAACCCGTAATAAGGCACCCCTGCCTTATTACGGGTTAAAACTGCTTAGTAATAGTATAGTATAGTACTTACACTGCTTAATAATTTAACGATACGTACTGTCTTAACAAATATGGCACGCTGGCGTATGTGTTCACTGGTAATTCAACTTCTTTTTAAAATAGGCTTTGAAACGTTGGCTCTTATCATTTTAAGTTCTTTACAAGAAAATTTTGTCATATCAATGTTAGTTAAGAGAAAAGAAAAGTTTTTAGGTATTTACGTGTTTTTAAGAAAATCCTAGTTGTAACAACCATATTAAACAAAAAGGCGTACAAACATTACACAGGTATATAATGTTTTTATTAGGAATTATTTTAAATAAATAAATTAAATAACAAAAAGGTTGGGGAAACCTGAAAACTTTATTTGACAATGACATAAGAGACTTTGACGGATTTGACAATAACGCATCTGTCGTAGTTTCGTTGGCCTCGAACTCCAATTACTAGATTAAGTTCTGCCCATCTTGGCTCAATTGGACAATTGATTTTGGGGGCATTTTAGAACTCGTGTTAGAGGTCCATGCTTATACAGGGTGGAAAGGGACGACGTTCCATCCCGCTACCGACCGAATCTACCAACCATTACGATGAACTTTCAGTATGGGACCAACATCGAAATATTAAAAAAAATAATTAACCCCTCATACAAAGTGAGTGATTAGTTAGAGTTCAATAGTATGGAAAAGTCAATTTTCCATGTACGCTTTCGATGTTGGTCCCATACTGAAAGTTCATCGTAATGGTTGGTAGACTCGGTCGGTAGCGGGATGGAACGTCGTCCCTTTCCACCCTGTATATGGTCACAACATTCCGTTGCTAAAGATCATATTATACGCAAAACATTATAATCTCAAATACACGTGACCTACTACTTCGAGCTTACACAGACAGGAGGGGGGGTCATCTCTCTTTTTAACCGACTTCAAAAAGGAGGAGGTTTACAATTCGTCGAAATCTTTTTTTTTTTTTTATGTATGTTCCCCGATTACTCGAAGACGCGTGGACCGATTTGAAATATTCTTTTTTTGTTTGAAAGGGTATACCTTCTAGTTGGTCCCATTGCCACCGAATCCAGATCTGATGATGGGATCCTGGAGAAATCGAGGGAACTCTTCAAATGTTGTAGGCACACATGACATTTTTCATTTATTTTCGAAGACTAATCAAGTATTTGCATCTAGTCATGAACATCTTAAGTTGGTGATCTGATGATGGAAGGTGCAACTCTTTAGCAATTAGGAGTTGGGGGATAATTCTTTAAGTATAACATATTTCGTGTATTTTGGAAGCTATTTGAGTATTTGCCTTTAGGTGGTCATCCTTTCATGTTGGTGAGCTGATGATGTAAGGTACAACTCCTTGGAGATTAGGAGTTGGGGGATAATTCTTTAAATATAACATATTTCATATATTTTGGAGGCTATTCGAGTATTTGCCTTTAGGTGGTCATAGTCTCATGTTGGTGAGCTGATGATGAAAGGAATAACTCCTTAACGATTAGGGGTTGGAGGATCATTCTTTGTATATAACAAATGTCATACATTTTCGAGATCTATTCAAGTGTTTGCTTAGTAGTCGGTTAGCGGTTAGTGATTCTTTAAATAATATTGGCATGCTAAGTCTGTTACCTTTGAAATTGTTTTTGTATTCATATAAGTTCGCCAGTTCAGGTTTTATGGCCTACTACAGTGCAGTACATTCTAATTTTAAGTATTTAGAGCATACTGAATAACGATTTTATATTTACACTACTAAAAAGCAAAAAATAAAATATTTTAAAAATAAAAATAAAACCGCCTTCAAAAATTCGCCCGAACTAAAAAGTTAAAAATAATTTTGGTTCCTACTTCTTAGGATTTCCTACCCAAACCTTTAAACCTTTTACCCTTTTCATTGAAATAAAACATTATGGCTAGGTACCCTACAGATTTCTTAGAAGTCGGTGCCAAGCCAAATATGTTCACTTCGCGAGTACTTATAATTATGTATTTGATAGAGCTTTGTAACTTACTGTCACTCCGGTTATGCTTTCATGAAAATGACTGAGGCAGACCATTCTGTTGATAAAAGCGTAATCGGAGTGACAGTAAGTTACAAAGCTCTATCTAATATATACCTATGAACGTATTCGGCTTGGCACCGACTTCTAAGAAATCTGTAGGGTACCTAGCCATAATGTTTTATTTCAATGAAAAGGGTAAAAGGTTTAAAGGTTTGGGTAGGAAATCCTAAGAAGTAGGAACCAAAATTATTTTTAACTTTTTAGTTCGGGCGAATTTTTGAAGGCGGTTTTATTTTTATTTTTAAAATATTTTATATTAATTTAGTGACGGATGAGAGATGGATAGTCTATCTCGCCGCGACACACTTTCGCGCCAATCATGTGCTAAGCCTGGAACTCGCAGTTTTAGTACAAAATGATATCGAACCTGCAACGCCTCAGTCAGATGCGCGAACTTGAGCGTCATAGTCTCCCCGTCGAGCAAGAAGTTGCTGTGCAGCCGCGCCATGAGTGCGCACAGGCATATGTACGCGTGCGCTTCATCGCCCATCGTCACTAGCAGCGGAGATGCCAGGTCGGACATGCCTTGGCAGTAGGATACGCGAGGGTGCTGTAGAGCGTACCTGTAGGATTTATTATTGAGAATTTACTGTTTACGACCCTATACCACTCAGGACAATAAAATTTGTTAACACGTTCGCCTCCGGTACTGTTTCACTAAGTGCTAACACTATGCCGATCGAAATTATCTGTTAGAACTCCTATGCCAGTGACACGCATCTGTGACGGAAAAGATTGGACTCCAATGCCGGCGACACAGCACGTGTGTCAAAACCGTTCATATTATAATGTCACTGGCATAGGAGTAAGAATTTGATTTATGCTAGTGGCATAAGAATAAGATAACATGTGTGTCATTGGCAAAGGAGTTAGATATTGTAGACCGCAGACGCTGTGTCACCGGCGTCGAACGTGTTAACCTTTTGACAGCCAACAGGCGAAACGATATGTCGATGTTGTGACACTGACGCCAGCAAACGTGACTTTGAAACGAAATTGAACTTTAACTGATCGGCATACCGTAAAGTTCAATTTCGCTTCAAATAGGAACTTACTCGTCACGACGCGTAGGTTCCTATTGCATTGGCGTAGCTGTCAGCCAGAGCCGTCGTTGGCGTCGTAGTCACGATTTTCCGTTGTCGTCTATGGCCGACTGTGGCGGTCAAAAGGTTTAAGTGTACACGACACGATCCTGTCCCGTTATTTCTTAAAATGTTGGTAATGTTTGTATATGTATTCACTTACTCTACGAGACAGGCAAAGCCTAGAATAGAGGTCATACAAAGCTGTTAATAAACTTTTTTTTTCATTGTAAAACTCGCCTTGTTAATTGTTAAGTTAAGAACATGTGCTGTGGATGAAAACTCAGTGTAACTGTAACATAAATAAATAAATATCTTGGGACGTCTTACACAAATCGACCTAGACCCACGGTAAGCTCAATTAAGGCTTGTGATGTGGGTACCAGGCGACGATATATATAATAGATAGATACATATAGATACTTAAATACATAGACAGCCATGACCAAGGAACAAATATTTGTGATAAATAAGTACACAAATAATGCCCTCGCCGGGATTCGAACCCGGAACCTCCAGCTTCGTAGGCAGGGTCACTACCAACTAGGCTACAGAGGCTGACATATTACGTAATGACATACATGTGTAAATTGTGTAACATATTCGAAAATTAAATTATATAGGTATATTATAATGATACCAGTTTTTACTTGATCGGGTATTATTGTGAAAGTATTTAGAAATATTACTGAGAGTGCCAATAAAAATATTTGCTGCATCAAATATAGCGGGCATTCATCATAAACAGAATAAAAAATAAGCTTAGCAATGGGTTTGTTTTCGTTTCATAAGCATTTAAATTGTAACTATGCAATAGATGATCGATTTTACTAACAATAAGTGGGTCGATTATTAATCAATGTATTGAGCAAACAAAACTAACGTACCTACTAATCAGAAACTACGCAATAAGAAAACAAAGGATTCTTACGTTGTCAAAATGTTGAAGAGCGAGGCTATGTTCTGATTGTCGTCACTGCCCGCGTAAAAATTGTGGTGTCTGTCTGTCCGCAGCACGTCTTTGCGGACCATACTCGTCACGTAGGCCAAGTCGGCGTTAACCTGGGAATTAACCATTCATCATTAGCCTATATCAGTCCACTGCTGGTTATATAGGCCTCTTCTATTACCTATGCGTATGGACGCATTAGGAGAGGGTTATTATTATTTTTTCTCAAATATGCAAAGAAATATTGTTGTTGTGTTCCTTGTAATAGGCTGCGAAGTATGACGTTTCAGTTGCGACTTAGGACAAGAGGTCGTTGATGGAATTTAATACAAATCTTGAAGGCCTAGGCTGGCAAAGTGCTCTTTTTTAATTCCATTCCACATCAATTTGTGGCACATGCATCATGACATTCTGCCACTACGCATATATTATAAAAAAAATGTTGGTGCTTTTGTTGTTTATTTCATTGCATGTTTGAGAAAAGCACTATACTTACCTCGACCGGAAATACGGGGTTGCCCGCCTCAGACCTATACAGTCTACATGTCTTCGGCCGGCAACCCCTTTCGTCCCGGCCTCTATAGTAATGTACTATTATTTTACATAGTTTTTGAGGTAAGGTACCTATACTACTCGTATTAACAACCTATTACTACGGATAGTGTATCGTAAATTACGTAGTCTCCCTCATTCAATGATAGTCTAAATTCATCGTATTTTCTGCCCTCCGGCCGGCAAACAGCTCTTTGCCGGCCGCTGCGTTAAACTAAGTTGCCACCTGCCGGCTCTGTTGAGCAGAAAAATAATATAAACACCTCGGCCGTTAAATGGGAAAACCTCGGATCACATGCTTGTCGGTACAACATGTTTCTCGCTACAATTACACGTCATTCGAGACATTTCCCACTTAAACGGCCTTGGCATGTAATCTACTATTCATAGCAGTAAAGGTGACTTTCCAGCAACAGTTTTGTCAGATTACCCAACTCAGTATTGAATTTAAATGAAAATTTGATTACACCCGTTCTGACATTGACCTAGAAACCAAGACTTCTACAACAGTGGTACCTATTTAAAGCCTGACCTTAAATATTTAAGACAGGCGGTTGTTACAATTTAAAGGTGCGACCAGACCGCAGCTTAAAATACGCTGACGCTGTGACGCGTCGTATGCGTACCGTTTTTGACGCATGCTCCACACACCGCTGCTTAAAATACGCTGACGCACCGTAAATTGATCTGCGTAATAATCGCAAGAAAGATTACACGGAGATCTTATGGGAGACACCACACCGGTGACGTAAAAGACGCAACTGATTCGTAAATGCAGCGTTTTTTACGCCAAGATTTGCGAATCGGGGTTTCTCGGTTATTGTTGGTAACACTTCGTTTTTCACATAGAGATTATCAGATTCTAGACATACCTTTTAAAAAAGGAAATCATTAAACCGACCATTCAAAAATACTGATTACCTAGCACATCAAATAATCTGAATGCAAAATAAGACAAAAACTTGTTTTGGTTTACTCAAATTTGAATGATTAGTTGTGAAAATCAGTATTCTTGTTTTTTTTTTAATATACACATATATACATACATACTCACGCCTGTATTCCCAATAGGGGTCAGATCACACGAAACTAATAAATTCCATGTGCCACTTTTAGCAAATTTTAGGGCTTTTTCCTTAGACAGACTTCTACGATACCCACGGATGGAAAGGGGGTAATGACTAGGCTTAGGACTTTTTATAGCATATCGTGGTTCTAAAATCCTTAGAGCCGCTATGTGTAAAATTTTCGAAGTCAAAGTCAAAGTATATTGTAATATTAAATATAATGATTTAAACCTACTGTCACATCGTTACTGAGTTAATTTAAATCGAACGTAATTAATTTTAAAAAACAAACTTGATTTCATAAATAGTGTTTACGAAATTAGTTATATCAGAAACCATAACAAAAATGAGATAATTAGGTTCAAGACAAACTAGAAAAAGCCGAATTTCGAATGTCTTCGAAATCAGGGTTCTGATTAGCTATTAAAATAACACGAAAGAACCAAAATACAGTATCTTTCGTTACAGAGCTTCGATTGTATTGTACCTTTCGCATCTTTCAGTGTTTTCGTGTAAAATACTTTTTTTTGCATTATTTGATTGAATTATGATACTCCGAATGTATTGGCTCTGGTACAAACACGTGACTTTTCATTTTGCTTTGACTAAATCTCAATATCAGTTGACTAAAGAGTTTAAATTATGATAAAATACTTATAAATTCGAATCATTAATCTATGCTCTATGTGACGTCAACGTGAAGTGCAATTTATTTACTTCAAAGGTAACGTCAGTTTTGTTTTTTGTTCGGAAGTTACATGTAATTTATACGAAAGATTCGAAACTTTCGAAAAAAACAACATGATTCTTTCGCCATTTTCATCGCTATTTCCGATCTAAGACTTTTCTAGTTTGTCTTGAACCTAACTGTCTCATTTTTTTATGGTTTCTGATATAACTAATTTCGTAAACACTATTTATGAAATCAAGTTTGATTTTTAAAATTAATTACGTTCGATTAAAATTAACTCAGTAACGATGTGACAGTAGGTATAAATCATTATATTTAATATTACAATATACTTTGACTTTGACTTCGAAAATTTTACACATAGCGGCTCTAAGGATTTTAGAACCACGATATGCTATGAAAAGTCCTAAGCCTAGTAATGACATTCTTAAGCCGGCACCACACGGCAATTTTTTTTTAAATACAATCGTTTAAATATGTTTTGGTATTCATAATAATTTTAATATTATACATCTTCGATTTCATATAATTCGCTAATTATGTTCCACTACTGTGTTACTATTGATACAATGATGA
Source organism: Thaumatotibia leucotreta (assembly GCA_025490895.1). Taxonomy (NCBI): domain Eukaryota; kingdom Metazoa; phylum Arthropoda; class Insecta; order Lepidoptera; family Tortricidae; genus Thaumatotibia; species Thaumatotibia leucotreta. Next base: position 4,207 of record JALPQI010001586.1, on the reverse strand, counting down.
TAAACAAATAAGTCGATTCTACTTACGAAACTTCTTAGGTCTACTATTAACTAATGTCTTCGTGGCGAATGATTGACATTTTTATTTTTCCCAATAACTGTTAGGTGAACAAAAAAGTATAAATGGACAGTAAGCTTACTTTAGAAAACTGACACCAAAAAGTCGGGTCAAGTCGAAAGTCGAAGGGATTGTACTTAAGGATGTTGTGATACATTTTTTAAGCTCAATTTTTTTCTACAACCTCAAGGAAAATACACTATTCAATAGACCGACGGAACCTAACATATATATACATAATGGAAAATTATTAATATTACCGAGGTATTATTAGCTAACATTTATTTCTCATTACCTTACAAATAATGTACTTCATATTTGAAAATAAATCATCAAACTAAAGGATAATTCACTAGCAGTATCTGTCATGCTTTTGAAAAAGAATCCGCTTCGTAGTATGAAAATTTTAAAATGAAAAAATGTTATTTATTACACTTTTACGAATACTCAGAAAAGTTAAATAATTTAAAAATAACCAACCTGTTATTCTCATCAGCTTCTAATGCTAATAGAAGAGCTCTTCCTCATCAGATGACATACACATGTTGCTGTGATGGTTGCAGTTGATCATCTACTTAATATGTTATTTAGGTATTTGAAGGATGATTTTGACGCAGTGTATTTTAAGCTCCGGTTTGGAAGGTTTGCGTCAAAAAAGATTCGCGTGAAGCACGTCACTGCGATTTCGTACCGTCAGCGTATTTTAAGCAGCGGTTTGGGGGAGCATGCGTCAAAAACGGTACGCATACGACGCGTCACTGCGATTTCGTATCGTGACCGTTTTTTAAGCTGCGGTGTGGTCGCACCTTAAAATCACATTTTCTCAGAAATTGTGCCTATTAAGTTAAGACATACTTATAGCAATTCTTAAAAAAACCCCATAATTTATCAGTATGACTGGGGCCTGTTTCACCATCCCTGAATAAAATATATCCAGGGCCGGATTTAGAGATTGAGAGGCTTCGGGGCAACAAAGGAGTGGAGGCCCCCAGCCCCAAATTATTTTCCAAATAAAGTAGAAAATTTTTTTACTAGTGTTTACTAGGTGGAAGATGATTTTTTTTTAAATATCTATTGTGGGGGCCTCTCTTTTGTGGAGCTGGGCTGTAGCCCCGGTTGCCCCCCCCCCCTAAATCCAGCCCTGAATATATCTGTCAAATAAATGTTAGCTGTCCTTTTCTTTTTTATGCCTGGGAAAAGGAATACCTAGTGATAATTTTATCTGACAAATATATTTATTCGGGGATTGACAAAACAGGCAGTCATATAAATACTTACTATTCCCTTCTGTATGCAGTCTTTCCACCGTGCTCTGAGGGTGTAATATTCGTTAGCTTTTCTTTTTATGTAATCCATTCGCTCCTTCCCCGTCATACCGTCTGGATACACGTTCAGTATGTGTTTCCAAACTACTTTTCTGTAACAAAACATTTGGGTCACATACTGTTTTTGTTTTCGTTACAGGTTCGTTTACAAATATAACAAAGAACTTCCGTTACAATGAAGGTCAATATTATAGATTACATTGTATTTGTTTATTTTGGTAAACAGTTGGAGTCATATCATGATACCTAATTACAATACTTGATGTTGAATTAATTACATGTCAAGCTTGATATCAGATACATTATGTACCTATATATTATGTAATTTATACGAAGTATTATACCAACAAAAGTTATAGCATTATATATGGAAATCGAAAATAAGCATACAGCCCGCTCGAAGTTAAGCGATCGCTGTCTAAGGCCGAAATTGCTTCACGTTTGTCACAAGCGCGTTGTCGACCTGATTGAAAACGTCCGTGATATTTTGTTGAAGGTCTTTTCGACCCGATCGAACTGGCATGCTGGTACTCTTCGCGACTTTAGCTATAAAAAGTTGGGAGTCAATGCCTACCTTAAACTAGGGTCTATGCCGCCGCAATATATGACCTCCCTCAGTTTGGTTGTGTTGGTGATCTGTCCGACCGTGTCGAGGAATGTGCGGAATTCGCTATCGGACAGCGGCGCTCGTGGCGGCGTGTTCGGATCTTCGTACAGGTTGAGCGCGCGTGACACCATGTTGAAGGTCTTTTCGACCTGGTGAAGCATTGCTAGTAAGTAGGGAGTTAGTCACAGATGGAAGCGAATATGGTACATTAATTTAAAAATGCATAATGCTTATGGCTGTGTTAATGCATATCTGAAGAGTGAATGTAACCTGAACAAACCTCATTCTTCGCGAATCATGACCTGACCACAAAGGCAGTTAATACTTGTTTAGGAATAGGCATAATGACTGGCAAATCAAATCAGCATCTTTTTTCGAACTGTCAAAACGATCACCATTATGGAAATTTATATGAAGACTTGAAGACGTCACGTTTGAGTACTGCCAAATGACCTATTCTTTTGTTTTCAATTAATAAGTAGAAGTTCTGTACAAAAATTACTGCAATCTACATCTTAGTAATAATTTCTTCGTGTGTTATGTCCTGCATAATATTAAATAATTTATTTTAACTACAGTCATCATCCCTATTATATTACTTTTATAGACAGACATTATTTTCAAAAAAACAATTAAGATAAAATTTATTATTCATGCCAAATCAGCCAAATAATTAAGAAATAACTGTATAACTCGATTGTCAATCAATAGAATAAAAATGACGATGAATTAAAGCTAAAACATGGGTGTAGTGAAGTCACCTGGTTCATAAATAGACCCTGAAATCCAGTAGGCACTTCCTGTTTCTCGGGCACATGCGGCGCGGGCGCCACGGTCGGCGGCGGCGGCTCGCGCGGCGCCGGGCTCATCCCCGGGGGCTCCCAATCTTCTGACGCCTCAGCGAATGGCTTCATGTCCACTCGGAGTTGGACGCATGGCTCGGAGCGCTGAGTTTGGGCTATATTATGAGCCCTGGACAATTTGATAGGGGTAAGTTTCTATAGAGCGGATTACTGACAAGAAAAAATGCGATATTTTTAGCAGAAAATATGTACACATGGATTTACTTAAGGAACTGGTCTCACCGCGAGCTACTAACTATTGGCTATAAACACGAACAAAAGATACGCACTCCCTAGCTATCAGCTATCACCGCCGGGCAAGTATCGCCGTGCCTCTTTTATCAGTGCCCATAGTTCTTAGCTTAGTAGCTCGCGGTGAGACCAGTGCCTTAATTGTCAACAAATAAAATTTAATTTAATTAATGTGTTGTCACTTTTTTACATTTATATGCGAAATTATAGTCTTTACTCTTTTTAGGGTTCCATAGCCAAAATGGTAAAAATGGAACCCTTATAGATTCGTCATGTCCGTCTGTTCTCCTCTTTTGCTACTTTATTAAGGGCTTGTCCATTAATCACGTCATACAATTTTGGCCTATTTTAGACCCCCCCACCCCCCATGGTGATACTTGGTGATATTTTCACGACCCCCCCCCCCCTAGCCAATATGACGTGTAATTTTTTGCCAACTTACATAGTCCTTTTAATAACTCTATTTACGTACTTTATTAAGGACACGTGATGGAAAAAAACTTTTTTGCAAACTATGAGGTAAATGTCCGCTAAGTTTTTAAACTCAGTTCAGGATTTGACGTCTGGTTATGTTTTAAAAGAAGTATGCTGTTCAGCAGAGAGTAACAAAAAATTACACGTGATTTGTCCGATGACCCCCCCCTCCCCTATGGTGATAATTGGTGATTTTTTCGTGAACCCCCCCTCCCCCTATACAGTATGACGTGATTAATGGACAAGCCCCTAAATATTGTAAGGTACTTTAATTTACAATTTTTCCCCAAAAATGTTGACTAGATTACTAGCTTCTTTAATGAGTTTGGAGTTATTTTATTGACATTTTAGATAGAGTAACCTGTAATAAATTTAAAATCAGTTTGTTATACCCAAATATTAATGACTTTAATACTTTAAGATGTCACATAATGTATAGTCAAATCTTCATTTCTAATTACTCTAGGAACTATAATATTTTTACTATCCAATACAGGAGTGTAAGTAGAGATCCATCTGCAAAAAATTGTAAGTTGTAATACTAGTCCCTTATTAACACCATTAATTGGATAAAACTTCCACTTGTATCACAGGTTACAAACCAAACTATAGCTTCAGATTTGGAAAAACTGTGCTTTTGTAACTATAAA
>JALPQI010001585.1:0-105897 GCA_025490895.1 Thaumatotibia leucotreta | reverse complement strand
TCCAATCTTATTATGTGGGTGAATCAACTTTTTTCTGTCTGTTATTGCCATGGTTACGGTCGCCTGAGTCACGCTAGTTTTAAGCAAAATTATGCTATTTGAACTATGCAAACATGCATTTTTCTGGCGTTGGTAAGTGCGTTCCTTAATGGGCCACCTACAAACATGTACTACATGCACGTTTGCATAATTTAAGTGTCATAATTTTGCATAAAACCATCGTGACTCAGACGACCGTAACCATGGCAATAACAGACAGAAAAAAGTTGATTCACCCATGTGTAACAAACTTATTATGTGCGTTGAAGGGTGATTCTCCGAGGACCGTTTTAACCTCTCGGATTCGTCAATGTCGTCTTGCGATTATTACGACGCCTCCTCAAGGCAAGCTCCCTAATGCCCGCTTTCCATTGCGAGTGAAGCGGACTCATTAATGGCTCCGTTCCATGTTCATCGCTGGCGAACTGTTGGTATGCAGTTTACGATTGACAGCGTCACCAACAGTGAAAGTCATTAATGAGTCCGCACCGCTCGCGGTAGAAGGACTCTGGATAAAAAAAATTACACTTAACTCTTTATAGAGCACCGGTCTCAAAAGCGACCACCCTGTAATAACTGTCTTTTTGAATTTTTTTCTTACAAATATTTTTTTGTAATCCCACAATGTCGTAACAGATGTGCTTACCATAGAAAAAATCAATTTCGAAAGACTCTGTTGTCACGGGATTCGAACCCGCTTCCTCTGGATTGCCGGTCCAACGTGCTTCCAATTACACTAGACGACCTTCCGTCGATCACAGCGAATTTAGTCAATGGTATTGTGAAGCTAATCACTAGCGACATCTGTACTTAATATTTCGAAGGTTCTACAACCTTAAGCCACTCAAAGAGACGTGTGTCTACCACAATCGTCCGCAAATTCGACAACTCTCCGTTGCGTTGAATTTGCTATTTTTTTGTATTACAGGATGGCGTTGAGGCTTGAACCCAGGATTTTTTTGAGTCTTACCCGTTAAAGGGTTAAGTTGCGACCTACCTCAGAACCGCTACCAACATCTAACTGTTTGGGACTGAGCTGTATAAGCGGCGCGTCGACCAAGAATCCATGGCTGACTAGCTGTTCTGCTGACCACTGTGAATGCTCTTCTTCTGTTAAACACCTGATGAATATAAACCATTTTAGAAGCAATTCTGGTGGATGTGCTATAGATGGTGTCTTCACTTCGGAGACGCGATGCGTTCTATATTTTTGTAACTCCACTAACTATTAGTAACTGAATGTTCCGGGTTTCGTTAAAAACGGACAACTTGTTTAAAATTATTTTTGAATAAATGCGAGAAATATTTTTTTCATCGAGTGTGAAAGTTAAAGCCCGAGTGAAACGAGGGCGACAATCACCCGAGTTAAAAAAAAGTTTTTGCACGTGTAAGGGACGATTTTTTTCATAACAAGTGCGTCAAAAGGAGAAATTAGTGCGCAGAGTTCGTTTTTGCGCACTAGTTAGGAAAATGTTTTTTGACTTATATTTTACTTTCAAATACGAAAAAGCATTCTTGAGGTATGTGACATGTTAAACTATTTGATTATTATGTGCGATAAATTATAAAATTTATTAAACAAAGAGGAAATACAGTTTACTAATAAAAAAATCTAGACAAGCCGTTTTAACATCCTGAAACCACCGTTAAAAGAAACACAAATAACAAAAAAATATTTTTTCACCACACTGCTCGTAAACACGCTGTTTGTCCTTCAATTTCAGAGCGCAAAACTGTGTTTTAATCTCTAGAGGTTAAAGTATTTTTTTTTTAATAACGTATACGGCCTGAGAGTGCAATAAGCTTTTTGACGTTTGAACTAGACAGTACGTTCGAAAACTCAATAGTTTCAAACAGATTCATACACATGAACCTTTCATAATATTATATTCAACATGCCAAAATCCAAATTAAATACCACATTTTGTTGTAAAAGGCTTTTAATTAAAAGTTCTAAAAATACGACATATAAAAACAATAGGAAAATGAAAGTGTTGACTCTATGCAAATTTCAGAACGTCATTTAAGTGGCTTTGGGGTACTTGCGAGATGCGAAAGTAAGATAATTCCGAAAATCACAGAATAATCGCGAATAACTACATGAGTCTCATTTTGGAATTATCCTGAATTTTTAAGCATTGCCACGCCAAGATAAATATTTGAGATTATTGTTTTATTATTTGTTGATTTATTTATTTTTTGGAAGTTGAGGACTTGCAAATAAATACCTTCTAATTTGTTATGTTTGAGTTTTATTTCGCATGTTTCCTCGCTTTAGTGTGGTGAAAAATGTTGTGTTTCACTCGGCAGCAAAGCTTGTTAAACTCTCGTGCCTTAAAACCCTCGCATCGCTCAAGATTCCATTTTATGAACCACTCGCTGCGCTCGTGGTTCAAATTCTGGGATCTTTCGCTTGCTCGGGTTTCAATATTTGCACAAGAGTTAAACAATCACTTTGCTCCCTAGTAAAACAAATAACTATTAAAAAATCTGTTTTTACCGAGTCTTTTTTAGTACCTACCTAATGTACTAATGTCGATGTGAATTTAACTTACCTCGACAGAAAATCTTTTGCAGAGCTGGGCAAATCTGACGGAACCTCAAAGACGGCAGCATCTTGTGATACAATTGATAAAAGCATCAGAGCCGCAGCGTAAATGTCTTGCGCTTGAGTCTGCCTGAAACAACACGGATGTAAGTAGGGACCATCACGGCATTCTGCCTTTTCGCAGAATTTATTTATTTATTTAAACGCTTGAGTCTGCCTGAAACAACACGGATGTAAGTAGGAACCATCACGGTATTCTGCCTTTTCGCAGAATTTATTCTGCCGAATATCACTTGCCAACCAAATTTTGGCAGAACATTTTGGATTTTTTTTTTCCACGTTTGACCACGATCATACCTGCTGGTCAGTGATGATCAGAAATCGGAAAAATGTGCGTCATTGTTCGCAATAATATGGACATGACTCCTAACTTTATTGAATAATTAATAATTTAATAATTTTTCATCAGAAAATTAAATATTTGACACTGGTAACTATGAAAACCTTTTTAAATAGTCACCTTTTTCTTCGAAATCAAATTTCAAGAAATTAGTCGTTTGATTTGATTATTCCTTTAATCAATTTAGGAATTATGTCCATATTATTTCAAATAATGACGCACATTTGTCCGATCCCTGGTGATGATGCAGTCTACTGTGGAGCACGCTTACCATGATTCACTTGTCAAACCATAATTTACAAAATGATTATTTACCAACTTTCATTTGACCGAATTTCCGTTTGCCAATTAGGTTAGGTAAGGTTGGAAATTGAAAAATATGATAATATGCGAATGATACGCCAGCGAAACGTTACAGTAGGGAAGTAATGTTTTGGCAAAATTAAATTCTACAATTAGGTGGCTTGGAAGTTATATTCGGCAAAATGACCTTCAGAGATAAATTAGAGAACCATGTGACAGAATTGTTGCCCAAGTATTGTTATAGTACCACCAAGTAATAGTACATTACATCAGAGGCCGGGAAAATGAGGATTTCCGGCCAAGTTGGTATACAGTGTGTGGCCTACAACCGGGGAGAAAATTTAAACGGTGCATTAATAAGCTGATCAACAATCATTTCCACATATTGTAATTTAAAAAAAAACTTTTTTTTGTATATTTTTGTTCATTTATTTTTCATTATTATGGGTAAATGATACTTGAATTAAAAGTTATCAATAACTTATCATTTTTGAATCATTGAAAAATGTAATTTTTTTTTTAAATCGTAACAAATAGTGTAAAAATAAAAACAAAATTATTGTTATGACTTCGTACCTGGTATACTACTATCAAGATGTCTTGCGACTGACAAGCTACGACATCGTGATGCCAAGATCCAGTACTTAAGGTACATAGCTTTGAATGACAATATCTCCGAACTTAACCACTTTGAAACACCGAGACCTTTACAGGATTATTGCCGATAGTCTAAGTAGTCACTCATTTCATTTTTCTCCCGTGTTAAAGGCCACACACTGTATATGGCCAAGCGAGCGTGCGAACGCGGCCGGATAGGTAACGAGGCCGGGAATCCGTTTTCACGCCAAGGCATGTATAGTGCTTTTCTCAAACATACAAAGAAATACAAAAAAATAATGACAATGTTGTCGAAATTTAAAAAAAGTTACTTTTCAGGTCTAGGCCTGAAAAGTGTTATGAAATTCCATTTCCATCCCAGTTAATAAGTGCGCCCTAAAAGCGATACTTCCGAGTCTATTTTAAGGAACGTAAAGACAATATTTCATTGCATGTTTAGAGAAAAATCAATTTTCATGTATAGAGGTTTTCTCGAGAGAATAGAGTCTGGGGTGCCAAAATAAAGTGATAGATGTCATTCATTTAATTATTTCCATTAATGACAACTTTGAATTTACCTGTAATAATGGAGAAAAACAAATAGAATTACCTCTCTTACCTATCACAATAATCCTCTCCGTCCATCATCTCCGACAACCGCATATCCAAACTAGCCCCAACCAACTTCACATTACCATTGTCATCCAAAAACACATTTTCACTCCTAACATCTTTATGCACTACACTCACTTCATGTAACTCTTTCAACGCACTAAAAACACCTAACCCAACATGTCTTAAAAGTTTTAAAGCTTCATATTTGTCTTTATACACTTTCAACTTGCTTCTTAAGTAACTTAGCGACGTTCCTAACACAAAGTCTCTGAATATATGAACACTGATTTTGACTATCCGTTTATTTGTCTCTTTTGACATTTCCATAGCTGTATACGGTAGTAATGAGGAATTGGTGATTCGGCACATGTTCTTCAAGTCCTGTTGGAGTGAGTTCAGCTGTCGGCTTCGGGTTTGAAAGTCGGTGGCGGGTGGAATGAGCCACTTTTTGGTTATGAGTCGTTCGCCGGTTTCATCGTCTATCGCTAAATATGTCGTTGAGCCGTTTGAGGAGTGACCTGTAATAAGAAGGAGATAAATAGCTGATATTTTTTTGTCCTATTGTGCATAAACAGATATTCTTTGACCGCTGGCTACTCCTTACATAGCAGAGCAGGCACACAACATTAAAAATTCTGTCGAAGATCACATTATACTTCATCATCATCATCATCATATCAGCCGAAAGACGTCCACTGCTGAACATAGGCCTTCCCCAAAGATTGCCACAATGACCGGTCCTGCGCCACCCGCATCCAGCGGACTCCTGCGACCTTCACCAGGTCATCGGTCCACCTTGTGGGGGGCCTACCCACGCTACGCCTTCCGGTACGTGGCCGCCACTCAAGAACCTTCCCGCCCCAACATTATACTTGCGACCATGTAATTATATATGGACATCTAATGCGGCTCAGGAAAGCCCAAAAAACAGTTGTGCAACTGAGCCACGATGGGCAGAATATAATGCTTTTCCCCTCACTAGCTCGTAAAGTGCTCGTTTATCCTTTAATACGAACGTGTAAAAACGCATATTATTCACTTGTGTGGCAAAGTAATGACCTTGGTTTTGGAATAACAAAACGTAAAATGTTCATGGAAATTGTTCCATATTAATGATAATTAAATAATTTGTTTGAGAATTTAGTGTAAAATACAAACCTTTATATAATATGATGATTTTAACATATAAATCCTAAAATTCCATAAGTAACAATTGTTTTAGTGAATGATGATAAGATGACTAGATGCAATCACAAAACGCAGAAAATGTCAACGTCAACATTGTCAAAGAATATTATAGGTTATAATCTTTATTTACCGACTCGAACACGCATAAAAATAGTAAACTAAACAACTTTCAGGGTGTTCTGTTATAATTTTGTAAAAATAATGAATGTGAATGATTTAAAAATGCATTGGCGTTGGTGTGCAACTACAGGAATGTGTTAAAATCGTGCTGCGTTTACTTTTTCGTGCTAAGTTTACTGCGACAAAATCTTGCATTAAATACATGATGCATTTGGAAAATTATTATCACTAACCCGATGATGATTGTAATGTGAACAAATAATTACCTTTTTTGAGTTTCCTCGCTCTAGTGAGGGGAAAAGTTTTGTGTTACACACGGGTGCAAATGTATTTTACTTCTCGTATGTTAAAACACTCGCTACGCTCAGGATTTTATTTTAGAACCACTCGCTTCGCTCGTGGTTCAACTATAGAATCCTTTCGCTTGCTCGTGTTTCAATTTCATACTCGCGGGTAAAATACAACTTTGCACCCTTGTATAACAAATAACTATTTCTTATCAAAGCGCATATATTATGCTAGAAATGCTATTATCGGAAGATACAGGGAAAGAGAGGCAGAGGCAGACTTAGGACTAAATGGATGGATAACATTAAACAATGGACAGAGGTGAAGGATGTAGCCACCCTCATACGAGCGGCGAAGACCAGGGGGAAATTGAATGTCATGATGACCGCCGATGCCCTGACTGGGCAGGGCACTTGAAGAAGAAGATATATTATGCTGGCGCACTACCTTTGCAAATGTAAATAAATTATAGCCAGTTTCATCAAAATTTTGTAATATTTATAAAAGGTAATTTTGTATAGCGTACAGCTTCCGTGTTTTATTTGTTCGTAGCACTAGAAGTACCTCTTATTGATGTGTTTCTGCTCTTTAATAAGATGGCTCAGTTTTAGAATTATAACTAAGACTCAAACATATTAAAATATTATCGAACCATGTCGAGCAATTATCGACTTGAATACACGTGAGTAACCCGGTTCGATAATATTTGAATAAGATGGCTCAAAAAGATAATTTAATCAAAATGAGGGGCAAGGAATCTCGTCCGCGTGGAATCCCGTGATTTACAAATGTACATTTAAAGCCATTGGATGTTGTGAGTTTTGTGTGTAGGCCTAGTGACAACCCTGGCCTAGAATTTAATAATCAAGATCAAGTGCGGGTAGTACGAAAAGCTCGCGCAGCTCGAAGGTGTTGATACATTCTCTCGCCAGTCTGCCTGCGACCACGGGTGTAACGTCATGCCCAAAACGTCAGGATATAATTAAACGTAAGTGCACACGATTAAGACCAGTTTGTCTTTCAAATATGAGTGATAATCGTGAATGTTTAAATCAACATAAGATGGCTCAGTGTTCAAAGTGAATGGTACTCATGATTTTTTTGATTCTTTCACAACTCTTGCAGTCAATACTAAGCTCCTGTTTGTAACAGATAACGCACATGACACTTCTGAAGTTGAAGCATATAGTGCTATAAAACAAAACAACTGACCTAGACAATTCCCAATGTAAACCTTTTTATTGTTCCGCTGGGTCACGCGGAGTACTTGCGCAGTCTTGATGTTGCAAGTGCACGCCACGCTAACACTTTCGCTGCGACACATCTTTACTGGAGTGGCTTTGTCTGCGTAGCTGGAAATGATAATAGCAATCAGTATTTGTCAGCCTCCGTAGCCTAGTTGGTAGTGACCCTGCCTACGGAGCTGGAGGTTCCGGGTTCGAATCCCGGCGAGAGCATTCTTTGTGTATTTATTTATCACAAATGTTTGTTCCTTGGTCGTGGCTGTCTACGTATTTAAGTATCTATATGTATCTATCTATTATATATATCGTCGCCTGGTACCCACATTACAAGCCTTAATTGAGCTTACCGTGGGACTAGGTGGATTTGTGTAAGATGTCCCAAGATATTAATTAATTAATTTAATTTAATATTATAATGATTCGGAGAGGTCAACCACAAATTTTTATGTTTTGTTATAGAATGGTATTTATATACCCTCGATATCTATGTGAGTTTAATTATATATCACTGAAAACGCGCTAAGCTAAGTTGGCCTAAGGGTTGCCACTCCATACCTACCCATTGCATAGTAGTACGGTCAAATCGTATATTAAACTCGCAAAACATGTAGTAAAGCTGCATTTTTGGTATTTTGTTTAGACACCATAGGGCACTATAAAACCACATTTTGCAAGCAAAAAAAAGTTGTGCTAGTTACATAGTATGTGAAAACCTGCGAAATTTACGGTCATTTTTCAGTTTCTGATTTTTATTAAAAAAACCTTACGTTTTTTGACATTATATGTTAGGAAGCGTTTAAAGATTAATAAATTTTCAACAAGTTGAGCTAACATGTATTACCGTAGGTTTTATAGTTTTAGAGATTTGCGACTTCTTAAAAGTACTCTTTTTTGTAAACTAACGCTATTTTGAGTTTTCCTAACGATTTCGGCTTAATATCGCCTCACCTAATTATGCTACGAAAAACATGCGATAATGACCTTATAGCGCACTTAATATTCTTTCGTTTAAGGGTAAAATCATGTTAGCAAACTTTGTAATTGCAAATATAAACGCGTAATTCAAAAGGCAGTAGGCCCGCTATTAAGTTTTTCATACAAATCGCAAGTCGTGTTGCAAAGCTGCAATTTTAGTATATTATATAGGCCCTATAAGGACGTACAAAAATGTATATTACAAGAAATACAAAAAAGGAATTTTGGCATAAGACGAAAAAAACTGAAAAATTATTGGACTTCTTTTACTTTTTGACGTTTCATTAAGAAACTATTATCTTTTTGATACTAATTGCTACAAAACTTAAAAAGAATATTAAATTTGAAAGGATTTGAGCTACCTTGCATTACCCTAAATTATATAGATTTAGAGATACGATATTTCAAAATGTGCCCTTCATTAAGTTAAGAAAATAAATGCATGTTTTGAAGCCTCGTATACCCCCAACTATAAGACTTACAGTAATTGTTATCGGCTCAATTTGTTCCAAATTTAATGTAGTTGTTATCTACAATTACTTTTTTTTTCTTAGCACGAACGTTTTGCCAATATTTAGTGAATAGCTTTAACGTAACCTAAAATTTGTTTAATTTTTGATAAAAGGGCACTTTATGAAATGTCGTATCTCAAAATATATATAACTTACGGTGATGCAACGTAGCTCAAATCCTTTCAAATTTAATGTTCTTTCTTAGTTTAATAGCAATTAGTATCAAAAAGATAATAGATTTTTAGTTAAACGTCAAAAACTAAAAAAAGTCCGATTTTTTTTCCGTTTTTTACGTCCTATGCCCAAACTATTATTTTGTTTTTCTTTTAATATGCATTTTCGTATATATCTATAAGGCCTTTATAATATACCAAAATTGCAGCTTTGCAACTCGACTTGCGATTTGTATGAAAAACTTAGATAGCAGGCCTCCTGCCTTATGAATTTCGCGATTGTACTTTCAACTACAAAGTTCACTGACCTAATTTTACCCTTAAATTAAAGAATATTAAGTGCGCTATAAGGTCATTATCGCATGTTTTTCGTAGCATAATTAGGTGACGCGATATTAAGCCGAAAATGTTAGCAAAACACAAAATTTTATCTAGTTTACAAAAAGGAGTACTTTTTAAAGTCTCGAATATCTGAAACTATAAGACCTACGGTAATGCATGTTAGCTCAACTTGTTGGAAATTTATTAGTCTTTAAACGTTTAATAACATATGATATCAAAAAACGTAAGGTTTTTTAAATAAAAATCAGAAACTAAAAAATGGCCATAAATTTCGCAGTTTTTCACGTACTACCCAGCTAGCACAACCTTTTTTTGCTTGCAAAATGTGGTTTTATACTGCCCTGTGGTGTCTAAACAACATACCAAAAATGCAGCGATACTACTTGATTTGCGAGTTTAGGGTAAAATTATGTACGATTTGACCGTACTATAGGACCATCTAAGTATTTGTGTGTAACGTTTGTAAAAAATACAAAACGATATCATTAAAGTCTGATTTCTATGTGAAGCAAAGTTACTATTCATTTTACGTAAACGAATACTCAAAAGTAGACAGATGCGCAATTGCTCACATATTTATGCTGTAATAAAATAATGTCAAATTTAAAATCGGCGCCGTCAATAGAAGTTGCGAACAGTAAACAAAACTTGTGTTCAATTATTTTGAATTACTATTTTTGTTTACTGTTTAATTCCCAATCTACGTAATTGAATACTGGTAACATATTTCGCAGCAATATGATTTTGTCTTTAATCTACCAAAAGGACAAGCGAACGCTACTTTCACACTTTATTATGGTTTGATTTCAAAATAAATGTACACTAGGCCCTAGGCCCTTAAGAAACCAAAAATCACGATCGTTTCCATTGTGTTACAAAAGTAACGGCCTGGTCCCAATTTCACCACATTGACAAGTGCTACAATTGTAAATTTACTGTTTCTCCAATCTGGGGCGTCTATAGGCTACTGTTACCGTTTACCATCGGAAGAGCCGTGCGTTAGTTTGCAACCATCATAGAATGTAGTGCAGGAACTTTAATAAATCAGCAGTAAATAACTACTTTTTTGCGAAGCAAAATTACAATTGTCACCCAAACACGACAATTGTAGCGATGCCGAACCTCATGTCAAGATTGAATGAGAATTGTACTAAACCTTGCGACAATTGTGACGGGTTTCGGAAAATAAAAAGTAGTTTCTTAACGATTTAATAACGTTATTACTGTTATTAGTAATAATTTTATGTTGGTGGCAAACAAGCACATAGACCGTACGATTGTCACACTTGTAATTATGGCGAAATAGGCCACTGTTTCACAGGAAAAATTATAGCCGTCATATAAAATTATCAAATAATGTCTCGGAATCTGAATATGTGGCGGTTGACACCTTCTCTGCGATAAGTAGCTTAACTCGTAAATAATCAGACCTACTTTATAACAAGTCGAATAACCCCGTACCGCAATGACGCCAATGACCCAGGGGCAGATTAACCTAACAGGAGTAAGTATGCTACGGGCCCCGCAAACAAGGGGCCCCGCGCTTCAATTTTAAAAATTCGAGTACAAGTAGAAAAAAAAATGGATTAACATATGCCAAAAAAATGGACGAATAACTATGTATTTGCATACAATATTAGACAAATATCTGCCAAAACAGAACAAAACTAAATTCAATGTCCGCAAGGGCTAAACATTCCAATAGAAATAGCTAATTTTCTTCAAGAGTATGTTTTTAATACTTGCCATAATAAGGAATATAAGAAACCAGGACTCCCTATAAAATGGATCGGACCCCGTTTGATCCGGCTCTGCAATAACCGCGTTAAGACTGAGGAGGTAAGAAATTCTTGAAAATTACTTACTACACTAATTCAGGCGCCTCCAATCCATCAGTACTATTTTCTTGACTCGCGCTGGATCGATGTATCCTCTGCCTCCCGGCAGCTTTTAGGATTTCTTCCCGCCGTTGTATCTCATCCTTTATTTTTTTCCTCTGGAAGTAATAACAGTACATTGTAATCGAGGAAGGTAAGTACGGTATTACTAACGAGTGTTAGAAGCCCGTCGCCGTAGGCGGAGTTAGTATGCCTCTTACCGACCATGATGTATATCACACTTGCGGACAAAAAAATAAGTTATAAGACAATAGTAGATTGTGTCACAAGGGATCAAAATGGTATATTTCCGGAGTGGGCGTATATTGAATCCTGAATGGAGCGACGGATTCCACAAGGAATAAATAAATATTCTGGGCAAATGTTACACAAATCAACTTAATCCCATGGGGCTTGTCCATTAATCACGTCATACGATTTTGGCCTATTTTAGACCCCCCCACCCTTCATGGTCATATTTGGTGATATGTTCAGGACCCCCCCTAGCCAATATGACGTGTAATTTATTGCCGACGTAAGTTGTCCTTTTAAGAACACTTGAATTTACGTATTTTATTTTATTAAGCACACGTGATGGGGAAAGAAACCCTTTTGCCGACTACGAGGTATATGTTCGCGAAGTTTTAAAACTTATTTCAGGGTTTGATATCTGGTTATTTAAGTGTTTTAAAAATGTTAAGATTTTTTGACCAATTCTTGACACCCCTCCATCTATACAGTATGACATGATTAATTTATTTTTGTCAACCTCTGTAGCCTAGTTGGTAGTGACCCTGCCTACGAAAGTTGGAGGTTCCTGTTCGAATTCCGGCGAGGGAATTATTTGTGTATTTATTTATCACTAATATTTGTTCGTTGGTCAAGGCTGTCTATGTATTTAAGTATCTGTATGTATCTATCTATTATAAATATTGTCGCCTGGTACCCACATCACAAGCCTAAATTGAGCTTACCATGGGACTAGGTAATTTTTTTTAATTTTTTTTAAATTCATAATAGGTAGATGTTTGACCACAATCACAGAATAAATAATAGTACTACATACAGAAAGGCCACGACCACCCCCGCACCAATTCGAATTACCCCACACCACTCGGCCGCCGGATGACGTTTGCGGTATGCGTCGGTAGGCAAGAAGGAAGATGGCTGGCATATATTGTTGTATTGCGCGTGTACAGACAGCCGTACGCACACATAGGCACGGACAAATGTCAGATTGAGTTTTTGTATACCGTGTCCACCCTGTGCCACGATCATACCTGTATTATTTATTTATTATAATAATAACTAGTGTTACCTCTTCGTCTTCCTTCACTTGCATGTCATGTAACTTGAGTTGCTCCATCTCTGTCTTCCGCTTTAACATTTCTTCATAGAAAGAAAGAGTTGGCTTGTTATGGTCATGTAGGAATTGCTGAAAAATTTAACTACTCATTATATTCCACAGAACAGAATGACGTATACAATTATACATAATTTAAATAACAAACCATTTCTGATCAGTCTCATCAGTGACACCAGCATTTATGCTGTATAGTTTTGTCATACAAAATTGACAGAAATCAAATTGATAGAACAATCTTTGCTTACTTAGCCTTTGTAAACAAGAACATTACCCATACTTATGTAGTCATGCAAAGCTATGGCCGGTCAGTTTTATCCTACGAATAAATAAATATGGAAGCCGCACGCCATACTAAATAGCCTCTCAAAAACGGTCCTAAATTTTAGTTGACAAGTGTCACCCCCTCTTCAATGCATCAGGCAATGAAGTTCAATGTCAACCTATAAAAACTTAAACCGCCATTTAAAAAGAGTTGTAATTGGTCCTCAAAGCTTTGATTGGCTATATTCCATAAACATTTGTCAAAGATGTTGCGCCGAAATGTGCGCGGTGTTAAGAAAAGCGCTATGTTCTGCCCATCTTGGCACAATTGAACAATTGTTTTTGGGGGCATTTTTGAGCTGGCGATAGACGTCCATGTTATAAATAGTCTGATCGAAGAGCTTAGCAGCACTAAGATCGGATGTCATATAGGTGGAGTATGCATAAATAATTTGAACTACGCTGATGATATGGTGCTGCTAAGCCCTTCAATTAGAGCATTACAGAGACTTATATTTATATGTCAAAAATACGCTGAGAATCATGGGCTTAAATATAATGTTAAAAAGAGTGAGGTAATGGTTTTTAAACCAAAATCCAAGACCTACATCGATCTGCCTGACATATCATTATATAACACACCTCTACCCAGAGTAGAAAAATTTAAATATTTAGGACATTGGGTGACGGAAGACCTCAGCGATAATATTGACATAGAAAGAGAGCGTAGGGCGCTGGCCGTTCGTTGCAATATGCTATGCCGCAGGTTTGCTCGTTGTACAGTTCCAGTAAAGGTAACGTTATTCAAAGCATACTGCCAAACTTTTTACACTTGCAGCCTGTGGGGTAGCTTTACGCAGCGAGCGTACAGCGACCTACGAGTACAATATAATAATGCCTACAGGATGTTGATGGGTCTGCCTCGCTACTGCAGCGCCTCGGGAATGTTTGCGGAGGCGCAAGTAGATGGGTTCGACGCAATCATGAGAAAGCGATGTGCCTCCTTATTAAACCGTTGGCGAGGCAGTTCCAACAGCATCCTGAAGGCGTTAGTAGATAGGTGGGACTCTCCTCTACTGCAGAGATGGACTAAGCGCCACACTTCTTAGATATAGTATTATTTTATTAATTAGTATTATTTATTTTTAAATATGTAGTAGTTAGTTATATGGACTACGTCCGAAATAAAAGTTGTTATTATTATTCTCTTTATTTATACATCTTCTTAGGTCAGGTTATTTTATAATATGGTTATAAAAATAAAATACAATAAAACATACAAAATCAATACAAAACATATAAACATACTATAAAAAAACCTAACCTAGGGTGCCGCCGGCAACGGGGCGGGCCCAAGCTGCCGGTGGTAGGGCTACAGGGAGAGGAACCGCTGGACTATGCGCGCCGTGTCCAGGATTACCGCCTTCTGCATCTGACCCTTGATCCAACCACCTAGCGAGAGCCTCTTGAGGTGTTGATCGAGAATCTTCGCTATGAGACCATTCGCAGAAACAACTATCGGCACAATGATCGCCGAATCAACATCCCGCATGTCGGTTACCTCGTGAGCCAAGTCAAGGTACTTACTGGCTTTGTCCTTCTCGGCCTTCACGAGGTTCTCGTCATGGGGGATCGTGATGTCGATGAGCATTGCCCGGCGTTGCGATCGATCTATCAGCACGATATCAGGCTTATTGGCTACAATAGTCCTGTCCGTGATGATAGATCGATCCCAATAGAGCGTGGCACGACCATTTTCGAGAACTGCCGCAGGTGTGTACTTATAGTAAAGCACTTCGAAGCCCACAAGGCCGTATTGAAGAGCAAGCTGCTGGTGTATAATCCTGGCTACGAGGTTGTGTCTGTGCAAGTACTCGGTGTTAGCAATCTGAGAACAACCGGAAATAATATGCCTGAGTGACTCACCGGGACGGCGGCATGCCCGACAAATGTCGACCGTACCGTCCTTCAGGATATATTTCCGGTAGTTATTCGTCATGATAACCTCGTCAGCAATTGCACAGGCAAAACCCTCGGTTTCCCCGAAGAGGTCCCCGAATCGTAGCCAGTTCACCGACGCGAGCAGATCTACGTCAGGTCCCGTGAGGGCCTTGTAGAACCGCCCGTGTAGCTCCTTGCTCTTCCATACCGCCCTGCGGTCCTCGGTGCTTAGTACCACAGGTCTGCGCCAGTTCTCTTTTGCCAAGGAGAGCCGCGTGAGGTTCCGGTCTACTGCCACCACATCACGATGCATCCCGCACTCATTGCTAAGAAAATAGTTTCTAAGATTGTACACCTCGCGGTTGTGGAGGTTTTTGGCATTTAGGAAGCCGCGGCCCCCACACCTCCGCGGGATGTACAATCTCATAACTGATGAGCGCGGGTGTAGCATTCGATGTGTGGTAAGCAGTGTACGGACCCTTCGATCCAGGGCGTCCAGCTCCGTCTGAGTCCACCTTAGTATGCCAAAGGAGTATGTGAGTATGGGTATTACCCAGGCGTTGAAGGCGCGCACTTTGTTGCCTCCTGACAAAAGACTGTTAAGTACTTTTGTGAGCCGGCTGAAAAAGCGCTCCTTGACCGCCTGTCTAATTCCCGTATCTTCAATACCCAAAGACTGTGACATACCAAGGTATTTATAGGTTTCTGCTTCCGAGATAGATCTGAACGACATTGTCTCAGAAAGCTGTAAATTTGTTGAATTTACTACTTTCCCCCGCTGCACATGCATAACCGCACACTTATCGACACCAAATTCCATATTGATGGCACTACTGAAAACTTCTGTGGTTCGCAGTAGTTCCAACAAGTCTTGGCTATTTGGCGCAAATAATTTGAGATCATCCATGTACAGAAGGTGAGAAATGACTTCACCCTCTCTCCGAAGCCGGCAACCTAGTCCTGAATCCTTCAGCAGGGTACTGAGGGGATTCAGAGCTAGGCAGAACCACAAGGGACTCAGACTGTCACCCTGGAATATTCCTCGCTCGATCCTTATGAAGTCCTGCGGGCCAGAGGGGCCATCCCCGCCTCCTGGTTGACGAAGGACTGTGGTCCACTGCCTCATACACGCGCCGAGAAAGGATCTTAAAGTTGCATTAACTTTATACAGCTCCAAGACCCTTTCCAACCATGAATGAGGCACCGAATCATAGGCCTTCTTGTAGTCAATCCAAGCGGCGGAGAGGGCCCCTTTGTTACGCCGGACTTGCTGGCAAATGGTCATGTCGATGAGGAGGAGCTCTTTAGTACCACGGGACCCAACCCTACATCCATTTTGAGCAGGAGCCAAAACATTGTTCGAAACAATGTGCGTGTTAATTTTTACTCTCAAAATGGATGTAATTTTATTATTATGTCCTTTATTTATTCTTACTCTTAGGTTAGGTGTTTTACATTATGATTATAAAAGTAAAATACAATACAACATACAAAAACGATACAAAACATATAAACACATTATAAAAAACCTAACCTAGATGGCCGCCGGCAGCGGAGCGGGCCCAAGCTGCCGGTGGTTAGGGCTACAGGGAGAGGAACCGCCGGACTATACGCGCCGTGTCCAGGATTACCGCCTTCTGCATCTGACCCTTGATCCAACCACCTAGCGAGAGCCTCTTGAGGTGTTGATCGAGACTCTTCGCTATGAGACCATTCGCAGAAACAACTATCGGCACAATGATCGCCGAATCAACATCCCACATGTCGGTTACCTCGTGAGCCAAGTCAAGGTACTTACTGGCTTTGTCCTTTTCGGCCTTCACGAGGTTCTCGTCATGGGGGATCGTGATGTCGATGAGCATTGCACGGCGTTGCGATCGATCTATCAGCACGATATCAGGCTTATTGGCTACAATAGTCCTGTCCGTGATGATAGATCGATCCCAATAGAGCGTGGCACGACCATTTTCGAGAACTGCCGCAGGTGTGTACTTATAGTAAGGCACTTCGAAGCCCACAAGGCCGTATTGAAGAGCAAGCTGCTGGTGTATAATCCTGGCTACGAGGTTGTGTCTGTGCAAGTACTCGGTGTTAACAATCTGAGAACAACCGGAAATAATATGCCTGAGTGACTCACCGGGACGGCGGCATGCCCGACAAATGTCGACCGTACCGTCCTTCAGGATATATTTCCGGTAGTTATTCGTCATGATAACCTCGTCAGCAATTGCACAGGCAAAACCCTCGGTTTCTCCGAAGAGGTCCCCGAATCGTAGCCAGTTCACCGACGCGAGCAGATCTACGTCAGGTCCCGTGAGGGCCTTGTAGAACCGCCCGTGTAGCTCCTTGCTCTTCCATACCGCCCTGCGGTCCTCGGTGCTTAGTACCACAGGTCTGCGCCAGTTCTCTTTTGCCAAGGAGAGCGGCGTGAGGTTCCAGTCTACTGCCACCACATCACGATGCATCCCGCACTCATTGTTAAGAAAATAGTTTCTAAGATTGTACACCTCGCGGTTGTGGAGGTCTTTGGCATTTAAGAAGCCGCGGCCTCCACATTTACGCGGGATGTACAATCTCATAACTGATGAGCGCGGGTGTAGCATTCGATGTGTGGTAAGCAGTGTACGGACCCTTCGATCCAGGGCGTCCAGCTCGGTCTGAGTCCACCTTAGTATGCCAAAGGAGTATGTGAGTATGGGTATTACCCAGGCGTTGAAGGCGCGCACTTTGTTGCCTCCTGACAAAAGACTGTTAAGTACTTTTGTGAGCCGGCTGAAAAAGCGCTCCTTCACCGCCTGTCTAATTCCCATATCTTCAATACCCAAAGACTGTGACATACCAAGATATTTATAGGTTTCTGCTTCCGAGATAGATCTGAACGACATTGTCTCAGAAAGCTGTAAATTTGTTGAATTTACTACTTTCCCCCGCTGCACATGCATAACCGCACACTTATCGACACCAAATTCCATGTTGATGGCACTACTGAAAACTTCTGTGGTTCGCAGTAGTTCCAACAAGTCTTGGCTATTTGGCGCAAATAATTTGAGATCATCCATATACAGAAGGTGAGAAATGACTTCACCCTCTCTCCGAAGCCGGCAACCTAGTCCTGAATCCTTCAGCAGGGTGCTGAGGGGATTCAGAGCTAGGCAGAACCATAGGGGACTCAGACTGTCACCCTGGAATATTCCTCGCTCGATCCTTATAAAGTCCTGCGGGCCAGAGGGGCCATCCCCGCCTCCTGGTTGACGAAGGACTGTGGTCCACTGCCTCATACAAGCGCCGAGAAAGGATCTTAAAGTTGCATTAACTTTATACAGCTCCAAGACCCTTTCCAACCATGAGTGAGGCACCGAATCATAGGCCTTCTTGTAGTCAATCCAAGCGGCGGAGAGGGCCCCCTTGTTACGCCGGACTTGCTGGCAAATGGTCATATCGATGAGGAGGAGCTCTTTAGTACCACGGGACCCAACCCTACATCCATTTTGAGCAGGAGCCAAAACATTGTTCGAAACAATGTGCGTGTTAATTTTTACTCTCAAAATGGATGTAAGGAGCTTGTACAGTGTGGGCAAGCACGTGATGGGTCGGTAGTTCTTCGCTTCCGTGGTACTACCGGACTTGTAGAGCAGGAAGGTTACTCCAGTTGTTAAGGAAGGTGGCAGGGAACCGAGCTCGAGGGCTTGTTGGAATTGCGTTGCCAATCGTGAGTGTGAACATCGAAACCATTTTAGCCAGAAGTTGTGCAATCCATCCGGCCCAGGACTTTTCCAGTTTTGAGTCGTGCGGATAGCACAACTTACGTCTTCGGGGCTGATGGTAACTGCCCCCATAGGTTCGATGGTCTCGCATTCACGTTCGACAACGGTCATCCATTCACTCTCGGTGTGTCCGACGGGCGCTGACCAGATACTACGCCAGAAATCACTCATGGCAGTAGCATCCGGCAACCGCGCGTCGGACACACGGTAGTCGGTTTCCTCCCACTTTCGGTAAACCTTCCTTTGGTCACTCTGGAAAAGGCGATTTTGCTGGAATCGGTTCACACGCTCTCTGTAGCGGCGAATACGGTTTGCCCATGCATAAACCTTCTGCTTCAGAAAGTCGATGCGCTCTGTGAGGTTGGCCATGTAGTCGCGGGGTGCAATACCCGTTCCCGCGAACGCCTGGTTCACAAAGCGCATTACTCGGGGGCGGTTGTTGCCCCCCCTGAAGCAGATCAGCTTTGCAATGAGAGTCCTAAACGAGTCGATACGTCGCTCAATCCGCACCTGCCATGCGGGGACACCCCCAGCGGTCCTAGGTGCACGGTCAGAGTCCGGAAACTTGACTCGAGCAACACGGCACGCTGCGATGGCCCCGCAGTACATGATCGAGTGCGTATCATCCAAATCTTTACTGGATCGTATATACGGCTCCAGTAAAGCGTTTAGGGCTCCCATCAACGCTAGATTACGCCTATTCATGGGCAAACGTGGTAATCGTTGCCTAGAATCGGGTGTGAAGCGATGCTGCACAATCGCTTCTTCCAGAGTCCTCCTCAATTGCTCATTGTCTGAAGTACTCACACTCAGGTTCGTGACGTCATCCCCGTCGGCACTGGGATCAACCCGCGGTGCCCCCGGTGCCAGGTCGGGTGCCGGCACCGGATCCGGCGACATGGCGGGCGGGTCCCGCGCCGAGGCGGAGGCCGCACGAACTGGGAGAGCCTCCAGGCGGAGCCGGTCAAGTGTCGAGTCATCCAGCCGCTTTAATCGTTGGATGACTCGCACTTGATCCGATAATCGCTGCGCAGTCACATTGATAGTCGGTTCAAGGGCCTGAAACAAAGGAAGCATCCGGACACGATACGCGGATAGGTTGGTTTCTCCCTCTGTAGCCCCTTATTATTATTATTATTATTATATAATGGTCGCAGGTTTTATCATAAGTAGATCACCTGTGTATGCTGCGCTAGCTCAAATATCATGACCTCTCCACACAGCTGCTGAGCCAATGTATTCAACTCGTCCAGGAGTTTGGTGGCATTCTCTGTCGATATACCATGCATCTTATGGATTTTGAGGTCTGGCGGCCTGAAAATGTCATACAAACGTTTTACAAATGTGGTTAGAATCTTGGGATGAGCATTTATTTGTTAGATATGAATATATGATGGATCCACGGAAAGAACATGTCTAGTCAGTTCAAATTACAGAAGGAAAAACCACCTTACTTTCAACAGAATAAGGTGTCAATTTGACCTGATTTTTTTAAGCACTGGACAATTTTCTTCCGTGGACCCTTCATATATTCATACTTTCCATTCCAACTATCTCTGCTACAAATACGACAATCTCAGTTTCAAAGATAGCTTAAAGTACCCAGCAACATTCAATACTTATTGACTAAAAAACTTTTAAACAAGAGCAAATGCTAGGATTTGTGTCTGAATAAACATTTATTGCATTTTTAATTTTTTTTTCATTTATTTGTAAAATAACACCAGTTTAGAGGCAGAACCAGCAATTTTTAGTCAGCATTATTTATCTTATAATATTTACAACTTCAAGGAATTACTTGGTTCTGCCTCTAAACCAGCATTAGTTAGATATATTATGTAATAAATGGAACATACTTATCTGGGTAGTTGGGACAGCATGTTATATGTAATGTGACAGAGCAATGAACTCCCTGGACATTTGAATTATGCAACGGATGCAGGGTCAGCATCAGGTCCAGCGGACGCCAAACTTTCCAGGCATTCTGGCCTCGGTTGTCTGACACTGCATCCCCAAAAATTGACTGAAACAAAAATGGAAAAAAAAATATTAATTATCAACTTCAACCGATTACTCCAAGATCCCCAATTTGTTTCCATCATTAGTTTCCTCAAATCCTACTTTCTGAGTGCAAATTCTTGTAAATGAATGCAGGGGCGTAGCTACTGCCGTATCTGCCGTATCAATTATACGGGGCCCCCGGGCCACGGGGGCCCCCAAAGTGTGTAAGGAAAAAGAATAAAAACTTTTTAATTTATATTACCTCCATATAAGGGCCTCCAAAAATTTTTTATACGGGGCCCCGACAAGGCACGCTACGCCACTGAATTAATGAAAATTACCAAAAGCGCCATATGTGTACCTATAACATTTGAAGAGATCCCTCGATTTCTGCAAGATCCCAACATCAGACCCCAACTTGGTGCCAACGGGATCTCGGGGTTATACATGTTTGATCACAAAAAATAATTAAAATCAGTTCACATTTTTCAGAGATATTGGATAACATACATCCAACAAAAAAAAAATCTGTCGAATTGGGACCCCCTCCTTTTGAAGTTGGTTAAAAAGGGTTTCAATTTGTCAATCTCTAGTTCCTGCTAAAAATATCTGGGTATACACATGGGGTCCATATTGGCACTTATACAATTTTTTCTTCGAATATTTTTACTAATACCGTTTTTTACTCATAATCATCATTACTCCGAAAATTTTTTCTCATACTTTTTTTCTTACTAAAAATTATACTTCTACCTACAATGTTCATAACGATTTTTATTTCGAAATTTTATCCTCCTAAAGTCGTCAAGTAGATTAATCTATACTCATAAAGTTATTTGAAATAAATTGTTTATTTATAAACATTTTCCCATTAGGTTCACTCTGTTGTGGTAAAATTCTTTTTCTCAAACATGCAATGAAATGTTGAGTTAAGTGCCAAAAAAGTGGCCGGGAAGTAGCTCATTGCCGGCCTAGGCCGGCAAGTACCTCTTTTTTAATTTTTATTTGACATAGGGTTGTGACCTGGCATCTTGGATTTTAGCCAATAATTATCTGTAAGTAATATTAGTATAAAAAAAAATGATTGGCAAATTTTTGCAGTTATAATTAGGTATTTAAATTATATAATTTAAAATAAATTGTATAATAACTACTCAAAATAATATTTAAAAAGCGGCGCGATTCGGCGGCCCCGATCACTGCATGCGATTAATTGGACCCAACCGACCGCGTCGTCTAATACCGCTTTTTTAAATAAAAAAATTGCAACTTTCAAACAGGTCATCTTAAAAAAAAAATGAGGTGTCGGTGTCGTATTTGACTTTTGTTGTGTTTCAAAGACTTAGTTATTTAGTTGACTTATAATTTCTTAGAAAGAAGATACATTTTTTTGTTTCATTTCATTGCATGTTTGAGAAAAGCATTATACATACCTCGGCCATGAAGTGACGGGTTGCCGTCCGAATACTATCCTTCTCTACATATATCGTCTACATATATTCGGCCGGCAACCAGTCACTTCCCGGCCTCGGTAGTAATGTACTATTATGAATAACATAAACTATGTAGTCATAATGGGCTTTGTGCAGAAACTGTTGTGACATACTCAACTTTAGCATATTTCTTTGTGGCAGATTTCGAGTTGTTCGAATATTATTCGAGCATAATTTCGATGCTCCTATTTATGATGAGGCATAATCTGGATGTGCATAAAAAGTATCGGCATAGTTTGTTTTAGCATAACAGAGAAGGAATAATTAAAACCTCTCAATATAATCGAGGTAGTAGTAATATTCTATATGTTACTTACTGTGTTA
Organism: Thaumatotibia leucotreta; assembly: GCA_025490895.1. NCBI lineage: Eukaryota > Metazoa > Arthropoda > Insecta > Lepidoptera > Tortricidae > Thaumatotibia > Thaumatotibia leucotreta. The sequence goes on along the minus strand of JALPQI010001585.1, from coordinate 83,526 downwards.
CTGAGCTGAGTACTTTCTAGGTTGCTAAAAAAAAAATAACCTCGAAGACTAAGGCGGGAGCAAAGCTCCCGCCTTAGTCTTCTAACCTAACCTATCCGAGTCGGATCTGCCCCAGAAGGTTATGTTCGCTCGCTTCGCTCGCCACTGCAGACATTTTCACCCTCACAGCAAATTCTGCCTGACGAAAACGGCAAGTTTCGAACATGTGGCTACATGCTCAAAAAAAAATGCAAATCTAATTTCTGTCTTATAACACTCGGCGTAATTAATGATATGCCAAGATAGTTTCGGACAAAATAATATTCGAAATATTGTTATTTAAGCCAAGTGATGTTTCTGTCTCATTAAGTTGATGCCAAAATAGATTATACCAAGTCTGTTATGTCCTAAGCGTTTCGGACAAAAAAAGTTTAGAGGGAACCCGTTTAGTACAGTACCTACTCTGCCACAACCTGATTTGTGTAGGTAGCTAGTTTACAGTAATAGTACGATTTATATTTAATTAAACAAAAATAATTCATACATAAAACCAGTAAAGATAAAAATAAATACCTATAACATTAGAATATATAGCATAAAATAAGTATAGTGAAAAATTATATAAACATAAAAGTTAGTACTAAAAATATGTATGAAAAACAATATTATGAACATAAATAATTCTATATGATGATGATTATGAACAAAGATTATTCTAAATACCGATCATTATGAAGTTAAATTGTATAAGAAAAATTTTCAGAGTTCCAATAATCTAAGTTGCAATTTTATAAATACTTTGGCGCACCCATACACATGACTAACACTGGCACAGGCTTAATATAAACTATAACGCTAAAATTGCTTCTATTGACTGACACAAGGTGTTTTGTGTAACTTATATTCATATAAAATAAAAAAGTTAAAACCTCTCTGGTCACTAAAAACAAAAGCTATTTTGATCTAAACATAAAAATGTAATTGATAATGTAGTACCATTGGCTTGGGTTTTATTGAGCTAATCTATTTTCATCTATTACATACATTTTGGTTTTTAGTTTCAAATATACATTGAAACTAAAGTCTGCTTTCTGGGATAGAGTATCTTCTACTGTCTAATATGTGTTTTATATTTATATTTATTCATCTATCTTAATAGAAGTGATGTAACATTACAAGTCAACATGATCATTTAATTTAGTGACTCAAAATTATAAATTATTTATAAGTTAAATTTTTTTTTCAGTTAAAAAGACAGGTACATCCGAATTGAGGAAGTTTTTAAATTTCTGCTATTAAATGTGATGGTCTCCGATTTGTTTTACAACAAGAATGTCAAGAATAACAGTCTAATAGGAAAAAAATACTTTGGAAGACTCTAAAAGCACCAAAATTTCAACAAAGACTAAAAGAAATAACCTAAATATCGAGCGTAAAAAATTAATCAATAGATAGAGAATAATCTAATTATACATGTAATATTTTAATCCAAATATGTTATCAAAATAAATAAACTAACCTCTAACGCCGCGTATTCGTTATCCTGCCGCTCTTCCTTACTTTCATCACCCATTATTGCTCCTATAAACTGCACATTTTGAGCGTACACCACGTATCAAAGAACTAAATTAGCTTTTTCAGCAAAAACTTATGAATTTCCAGGGTACCTAGTAGAAATTCAATCTCGACAACGCAAATCGTGAAATAAAATAATAATACACAATAGTAGGAATGATTCTGTCAGTGTCAGTGTCATTATTGACATTACGGTACTGTCACCGTTGTCAATTTATTGTCAATGTCAAATACATGGGTTAATGCGAGGGGCCGCTCATAGTGTGCCACTAAGAGGGATAGACATAGTCACTTACTACTAAGAAGATACTTGTGTGTGTGGCACTTAGACTTAGCATCTAACACACACACACACACAAAATAGTGGCACAGTGATAAGGACGGACGATTATCGTTCCTTTTCACTTCCACTAGTAAAAAGTTTCATAAGGCCATCCCTTTCGTTCTTGCTATTATTATTACGTTGTCAAATCCATATCCATATTCTAAATCCATGGGTTAATGTAACGTTATATTAATCGCTGGTTAGTAAATCGTGTCTGATAATTTGAATATTAAATGATAATAGACATACATAATCATGTATATAGTTTCTTATTATTACATATATTTCTGATTTACCATTACTGCTGCTATTCTACAGAGGGAAACACAGTCTCAAATACTTTCCATTTCCCAAAAGAAATAAAAGGCAACACATCCATAGTTGTTCAAATAATTTCCCATGACTTTCCCGCAGTTCTAATGCAATGTTGCTATTCATCAGTATAAATGAGTTTGAGTTCGTAAATTACTAAAAATACTGAAATATTTATTGAATGAAGAAACAGAAATATTTTATTTATACTTGAACAATCGACTTAGGTATTATATAAAGGCATTTATAAAAATATAAATCTTTTGTGCGATTTACTTTTTATTTTGCTTCTTAAAACACTGATCAGTAAAAGGCGCGAAAAAAAGTCTAGATCTTTCTCTGTCAGTGTCAGGGGACCTACCACAAATACCGAAAGTTTTGAACGGCTTGCTCTATCATCCGTTTACGCATTAATTAGAGTGATAGAGACATAATTTTAAATGCATGTAGAGTCGCTGATAAGGCCCTCCCACTTCCCCCACTTCACCTCCACTCCACTGGTCAGTTTAGTTAGTTATAGGTGAATTTAGTAGAGTGCACTGCCCGCGTGTGATTTTTGTTTTTGCAAGTGCATTCGGATAAATAAATAACTTTAAATACGATTAATTTGATTCGAGTTAGGTGCAATTAAAATAATGAATAACTATAATTCTAATACTATTAATGAGGAATGTCAGGACTTGAGGGAAGTTTCAAGAATAAACTTTTTGACTCCATCGTCTTCTCGGGCGGCAAGCCCGAATGATTTAGAATTTATGTGCCAGGTATATTAAAAGCTATTCTTTATTCTACATTTTAAGGTGCACAGATGTTATAAAGCTCTTGCTCAGTCCAGTCACACAAATCGTTTTTGATTTATCAAAATAAACACTTCATATCCTGCAAACATTAACCGCATGTAAATCCAAGGACGAAAGGGTTTAAAACTAAAATTATTAGTAACTTTTGGTTGATTACTACACTTAGATCACTAGTTATGTCGAATCTTTCATTTATATTGTAGTTTTCATCTTTATACTCGAGAAAATAACTTGTAGATACTCAATAATGACTCTGTAAACTTTTTCGTTAAGTGAAGGCACTCAAGATGAATGGAGTTGGCTTGATTCTAGACGCCGTCACTTTCTGCACAGAATCAAAATTTTATTACTTAAATGTCACAAAATTCATGTTTCTAAAACCTGTTTGCTAGTATGAACGGATTTCACCAGGCCATCCTTGATTTAATCTATCATAAATATTTGTTCCTTGTGGCTGTCTATCTATATATTTAAGTATCTATTTCTATTATACAGTGTGGAAACTAAACTTAGGCCCTGGAGGAAAACTACTTTAAATCCTTAAAGGAGACATTCCTTTGTTTTTGAAATCAAACAAATCTGCAGTCAAAGATTTTTTTATTCTTCTTGCTTCGCCCGGGATTTGAACCAAATAAAATTAAAAAAATTAAACACTCTTTATTTTATTATACTAATTGGTAGTATTGATATTCAGGATAAAGCTTCTCTAACAAACATTTGGTCTTAAAAATAAAAATAATCATAAAATTTTATTTTACTATCAAACAACAACTTTATTTTACTATCAATTTTGTAACACTTAAATTATAATTAACTGATAAATAAAAATGATAATTAAAAAAATCGTTTAATGCAGATTTGTTTCTTTTCAAAAATAAAGGAATGTCTCCTTTAAGTAACATGAGCTAGCTTAAGGATTTAAAGTAGTTTTCCTCCAGGGCCTGAGTTTAATTTCCACACTGTATATTGTTGCTTGGTAGCCTCATACAAGCCTTAATAAAATTAAGCTTACTGCGGGACTACTTAGGTTGATTTGTATATAGTTCCAAGTTTACCTATTATCAGCTGATAGATTCAATTCCTGGAGATAGGCTCCCCTAGAATATGTCATATTATTCTTTAGGGGAGATTTTAGTGAATAAATAACTAAACTAAAAAACGAATTATCTCATAGTAATGATTACTTTAGCCTCACTAAAATGATCTATGAAAAACCATTCAAAGATGTGCCTACTGGATAAGCCATCCAATTAGATAATTATTCTTATAAGAAAAGTTTTACTTAATAATTAGCTGTATTATTAAGCCTCGGTTTCACTTAGTGTTCTGAGCAAGCATTTGTTCGTTTCTGGGCTGACAAACAAACATTTTGCTATGTGAATTATTGTTTTCCAGCCCCAGAAACGAACAAATGCTTGCTCAGAACACTAAGTGAAACCGAGGCTTTAAATAAAAACTTTGTTCTAGTATAGTTTTGTATACTTTATTATCTTTTTGAAACAGCTATATTTTAGAAATATTTTCATTATCCAGAATACACCTATTACCACTACCTAGACTTACTACTTAATGGTTAAAAACCACGCAGGGTTTGTGGGGGGCAAGAGCTACTCTGTAATATAATAAATTAATTATAGGTATTACAAATGCTAATAAACATGATTAATACAAGTTCCAAAATCAGTAGAGTTTTGCTCATTAATGGAGTAAAGACAGGAAGTGAAATTTAAATTTTTATTTAACATTATTAACATTTTTTTTTCTCGTTATAATTATTAGCGGCTTGTTAAGTTAACAAATGTTTACGAATAAGGGGGTTAGTCTAATAACTTGACAGTACTTTATGGATGTAATATGTTTTTGTCTTTGCAGGATGAAGACTTACCAACAGATCAAAGGGGCCTGCAGCCTAGTGGGAGTTCTGATTACATTAACAATATGAACAACCATGTCAACCCTGAATCAAGGCTCGGGAACAATCTGAAGATTATTAGGAAAATTGATAGCGGTGCATATGGGGATGTTTTTGAGGTAAATTTGCATGACAGCTTCCGTAACTTAGTTTGTGGTAGGGCTTCCAATACCGATTTTTTTTGTCTCAGGAAGCCTCAGTTTAGTCACTACGCGCGACATGTTACAGACAGCCTAGGTCTCCATTATCAAGCACTGAGCCCGCGTCCACGCCAGGCGACTCGCAAGCGCGGCGCGCACTGTTGATCGACGCGCCGCCCGCTGGGCACGTTGACGATCCTCCTCCATTCCCTCAAGAGGATTTATAATTTATGTACTTAATAGTACATTACGACACAAGTGCGAAAAACATGAAATTCGAAACGAGTGGCGATGTTTTAAAACACGACCGTGTTTTAAATCGACACGAGTTACGAATTTCGTTTTTGCACGTGTCTCGTACGATGTTTTTAAGTACAGATGGCCTTCATAGTACACCATCTGTACTAAACATATTTTTAGTACAGATGGTGCCTTTTTTAGGCTTTAGTGCGAGAAGTGGGTCATTTTACGTCAGTTCCAATACTTCGGAAGGCCATTTGTACTAAAAAAAAACGATTTAAATTTATCGCCACTCGTTTCGAATTTCATGTTTTTCGCACTTATAACGTATTGTACTATTTTATTATTTCATTCCAGGTACTACACTCGTTTGATACGCGATATTACGCTATCAAATGTATTAAACTCAGAAAGGAGGATAAAGAAAACTTAATCAAGATAAAGCAAGAGGCAGTGACACTATCCGGACTCCAACATGAAAATCTGATCCGATATTCGGACTCTTGGATCGATGTTTACCCGTTATCGAGTGACTATGACGATGATTGCAAGTGAGTATTGTAAATTGGATATTTTATAGTTTATCCCCCTTATAAACGTCTCCTAAACTAGCTAGGTGATTGATAAGTATCCTTTGTAAGAGTAAACCGTCTTATTAATATTTCTATACGATTAATTATTATTTGAAATTTTTATAAGTTAAAGACTCATAAACATGATTTTTAGTTTGACCCATATGTCACGTGTTATGTATGTTGGCTTTTTTTTATAATGTGTCTAATTCTATTTCTTTAGTTCGCCGCCATTACTGCTATGCATCCAAACAGAATTATGCGAGACGAATCTCACGCACCTCATCGACGCCGGGTTGCACAGACAACCTTCTAGAGCAAGAAGTATTTTCTGGAAGATAACCGAAGGTATTTACATCATTTATGTAGTTATTTTTAAAACATTGCACTTAAAAAATAGTACATTACGACTCAGGTGCGAGAAACAGGAAATTTGAAACGAGTGACGATGTTTTAAATCGACACGAGTTACGAATTTCCTTTTTGCACGTGTCTTGTACGACGTTTTTTAGTACAGATGGCCCTCCGAAGTTTTGGACCTGAGGTAAAATGAGCCACTTCTCGCACTAGAGCCTAAAAAGGCACCATCTGTACTAAAATAGTACATTACGACACGGAAATCTGAAACGAGTGGCGATGTTTTAAATCGACACGAGTTACGAATTTCCTTTTTGCACGTGTCTCGTACGACGTTTTTTACAGATGGCCCTCCGAAGTTTTGGACCTGACGTAAAATGAGCCACTTCTCGCACTACAGCCTAAAAAGGCACCATCTGTACTAAAAATATTGTATTCTGTTATGCCCGACTCTTCTGCAATTGGACGAGTGATATTATGTTATTTATTTATTATTATTGCGTATAGACGCATTAGGAGGCAAATGCCCATAATCGCCGCGCTGCGCAAGCGGATTGGCGATCGCAGTAATCAATTGTCCACTATGATGACGCTGCTGCCCATGATCAATCCTTTATCAAAGAATGGTCAGTGACACTTCAATCCCTTAGTCGACTCTTACGACACCTGCAGGAGGAGTTGGGGTGGTGACAACTAATGTATTTGTTATTGCCGTCACCACACGGTCAGAAATAAGCGTGAATTTCTTCTCTTAACAACAAAACTAGAGCTCATACGTTTAAAGACATACGTCATCCAGTATAGTATTAAATAAAAAAAAACATTTTGTTTACATATAGGGCAGGGTGCCCTAATGACCCTAATGGTCCTTTGAAATAAATCTTACAAAAAATATGTTATCTTATTTCAGCTAATTTGGTACTAATAATAAGTAAGCCGTGTGGTGACGGCAGTAAGAATACATTTGTCGCCACCCCAACTCCTCCTGCGGGTGTCGTAAGAGTCGACTAAGGGATTGAAATGTCACTGACCATTATTTGACAAAAGATTGATGATGGGCAGCAGCGTCATCATAGTAAACACATGACTGCGAACGCCAATGCGCTTGCCCAGCGTGGTGATTATGGGCATTTACCTCCGAATGCGTCTATACGCATAGTTAATAGGAGAGGCCTACGTCCAGCAGTAGACTATCATAGGCTATAATAACTATACTAATAAACTAATAAATTATTTATCTTGTAGGCTTGGCGTATTTACACGCAAAAGGCTTCATCCACGGAGATCTCAGGCCGGACAACATTCTCATTAAGAAAAGGAACTCAAATATAAGTATGCGAACTCACTATTACCTATTTAAGTTTATGAACAGACATAGCATAGCTAAGTAAATATAAAATATTTCTGTCACAAACAAGGATTGGACAAACACCCGTCATTTTGAAAACATAACCCTGTTCCGTACAGTAGAGACTTCCTTATCTTATGATGTTAACATATTTTATTTAATATGATCATTTTTTAATAACACTAACACAAATGTGAATTGTACACTTTGTACATATCATGATAATGACCAATAAACGATTTAAGTAAAATTCATTAATATACGCGATATGCATAATTCCAAGTCTAGCGCGTGCGCTCAGCGGTGACGCATGGACGCTTTGTAAACAATTGCGCGCGAGTGTCGTAATTATGTCGAATACAGTAAAATGTAACCTTTGTAATATCGTCATAGACGAAATGTTAGCGTATATTCAAAATAAAATATCCGTAGCCGATAAAGACACAATAGTGAAATTATGTTCGAGTTCTTTTACGAGTGATGAAATTCAAATCTCAAAAACGTTGCTGTTCAGTGCGCTTCCAGAGTACAAGCATAACATTCTACGTAAAGGAGAAGGCAAGAAAGAACGTGACTTAAATGATATCATTGGAATATTTAGAACGATAGATTCTGAAGCAATGCCTGTGTTTGTTGCTCGGCAGTTAGAGAAGTTGCCACCACTAACTTTGGACCACATAGACTGTAGCAAGCTACTAAAAGATCTTAACAGTCTTCAAAACGAGATCAAGACTGTTAAATCTACTTTTGCCACAATCACAGATTTAGAGGCTTTAAAACAAGAATTGGAATCTATGAAAAACACCACACCGCCTGCGCGGTTGTCAATGTGTAACGTAAATAGTGTGCGAGGGGCTTGGTGTATGAACAGCGGTCCTATAGGATTATCGAATGTACATAATTCGACGCTAAATTATACGGATCATACTACAGTAAATAAATCATCGTCACCTAACAGTAACAACAATGAAAGTTTAAAGGATCAGTACCGTTCAATTGTAATGGCGGGTAGTTCGACAAGCGCCGCAACAGATAAGCCGTTGCCGCCCGTTGAATCGACCGTTATGAGTATGAGTCAGCGCGCCGATCAGCTGACGGCCTCGCCGCGGCCGGGCGCGGGCGGCGAGACGCTCGAAACCGGTGCACATGCACCGAATAGTGCATCGAATATTGTCACAGCGGAGCCGGAATGGCAAACCATTGTTAGGCGTAAAAAGAAATCGAATCGTCGTAGAGGTCAGATGGGAATCGCAAATGTAAACGAGTGCAATTTTAAAGCTGCGGAACGTAAGGTTCCTATATTTATTACAAACATTCACAAGACTACCGAAGAGTCAGAAATAATTCAATATATTAAGGAAAAAACGAATGAAAGTGTGATTCTCGAGAAAATTATTTCCAAAAAACCCTTAGATCACAAAGCATTCAAATTTTTCGTTAATGAGTCGAAAATTTCGATATTCATGGAAAAGGAACTATGGCCTAAGGGTATCATATTTCGTAAGTTTATGCATTTTAAGCTTACGAAACCGAACAGAAGTAATTCTGGTGACGGCAATATTCAGATATATTAAATAAATAATGTCTGTTACAACCTATAAATTTGTGAGTTTTAACTGTAAAAGCGTAAAGCGTTCAGTAAATAGCATAAGGGAGTTATGTCGATCATCGGACGTAATTGCCCTACAGGAGACGTGGTTATTGCCAGATGAAATACCCTACCTAAATAATATTGACAGAGATTTCTGTGCTACGGGAACATCGGCAGTTGACACGGCAGCGGGTGTGCTTCGCGGGCGACCGTACGGAGGGGTCGGCATATTGTGGCGGAGTGCAATATTTAACAATGTGTCAGTGATACAGTGTAATAATCCGCGATTATGTGCCATTAAGGTACTCACGAATGGCCGGCCGCTTATTGTGTTGAGTATTTACATGCCGACGAACGACAAAGATAAGTTAACGGATTTTACGGACTGCCTCGGAGCGGTAAGTGGTATTATTAATGAATTTGGAATAGAATCAGTGTACATTATGGGAGACTTTAATGCTCATCCACACGAACTGTTTTTTGACGAACTCATAAACTATTGCCTGGAACAGAATTGGTGTTGTGCTGACATTCAAATGTTAGGTATTTCGTCGGATACCTATACATACATAAGCGATGTTTACCAATGTAGACGCTGGTTAGATCACTTTGTTGTAACGCAGGCGGCATTAGCGTCGGTGCGTAATGTGTACGTTAAATATAATGTCACTTGGTCTGATCATTTCCCGATTGTTTTAGAGGTTGACCTAAGTACAATTACCTACGCCTAGAATATGTTGCAATCAAACCTGTCTTTCTAATCGATCTGTGCTGTGGGGAGATAGAACAATGGATCAGATATCTCGCTATAGTGCGAAATGCGAAGATAATTTGAAGGGTATTGGTTTTCCACCTGAATTGCAATCTTGTGCTGATGGTCAATGTAGTATGACCGATCATAGGGTTATTATAGATACTCTCTATAATGACATTGTATCTGCTCTCGCATCGGCTGCAATTGTAAGCCTAGGATCTTCTTTGGCAAAAAAGAAAGTTAAGAACCAGGTAACCGGCTGGAATAAGTATGTGAGAACAGTGTATGGGGAGGCCAGGCAGAAGTTTCAGACGTGGGTATCACACGGAAAGCCTAAGACCGGACTTGTTTTTGATGAAATGCATGAGAGTCGAAAAAAGTTTAAATCGCGCCTGAAATGGTGTCAGGATCACGAAAACCAGATTAAAATGGACATAATTGCATCACATCACGCAAATAAAGATTTTCGTTCATTCTGGAAGGAGTCGAATAGAATGAAATTTCAGTCTGGTCTTCCAGTAAGTGTAAACGGCAAACATAGCCATAAAGACATTGCCAATCTCTTCAAAGATCATTTCTTTGTTAAGTCTCCCTTGACTTTGGCGCCAGGGGAGGAGGTGACCAATGCTGAGACCAACATGGAGGTCATGGATTTTCAGCGAAGGACGTGACTAAGGCCATTAATTCTATTTCTAAAGGTAAATCCCCTGGACACGATGGCCTCAGCATTGAGCACCTCCAGCATGCTGGTCCACATGTCGCGAGAGTGTTGGCAATGTTTTTCACCCTATGTGTAAGACATTCTTACTTACCTGGCGATTTAATGCGAACTATAGTTGTGCCTATAATTAAGAACAAAACAGGTGACTTATCGGATGTTAATAATTATAGGCCCATCTCGCTCGCGACGATTATCGCAAAGGTGTTTGATAGTTTGCTTAACACACAACTTCAGAAGTACGTGCAATTAAGCCAAAACCAATTTGGTTTCCGCCCGGGGCTATCCACGGAAAGTGCAATCCTGTGTCTTAAGCACACTATCAAATACTACACAGACAGAAATACGCCGGTTTATGCTTGTTTCCTCGACCTATCTAAGGCTTTTGACCTGGTTTCCTACGAGATAATGTGGAATAAACTGAAAGCTATTAATCTCCCTACCGAAACCATTCGCATTTTCAGGTACTGGTATGGAAACCAGGTCAACAGTGTTAGATGGGCAGATACTCTATCTGACCAGTATAAATTGGAATGTGGAGTACGACAGGGAGGGTTAAGCTCTCCTACATTGTTTAATTTATACATTAACAGGTATAAGTAGGCCTACTCGAGGCGCTCAGCAGAATGCATGTTGGCTGTCACATTGATGATGTATGCATTAAAAATATCAGCTATGCCGACGACATGGTTCTGCTGAGCGCGTCGGTGTGTGGCATTAGGAAACTACTGCGAGTGTGTGAAACTTATGTCAGGAGTCACGGGCTTAAATATAATGTGTCTAAAAGCCAATATTTGATCTTTGAGGTCGGACGAAGCCGAACGGTGGAAGTGCCACGCATCAACCTTAATGGCGTGCCTCTGGACAGGGTTGATGCTTTTAAATATTTGGGCCATTGGGTTACTTGGGACCTCAAAGATGATACTGACATAGAACGAGAACGGAGGGCTCTAGCGGTAAGAGTCAACATGTTAGCCCGCAAGTTCGGGCGTTGTTCGAGGGAGGTGAAGATAACCTTATTCAGAGCTTACTGCACCTCCCTTTATACATGCAGTTTGTGGCTGAAGTACACGAAACGGGCCTACGGGGCCCTCCGGGTTCAGTTCAACAATGCGTTCCGGGTGTTGGTGGGACTGCCTCGTTTCTGTAGCGCATCAGGCATGTTTGCCGAAGCGAGAGTCGACTGCTTTTATGCCACTATGCGTAAAAGGGCCGCATCTCTGGTGCGCCGGGTCCGCGGCAGTCCCAACAACATTCTACGCATGATAGGGGATAGACTTGATTCCCCTTATCTGGTGCACTGTGATATGTTGCATGCACCAGTAACCTATAACTAGCATTAGTTTTTACTAACACTTAAACTTAAGTTATACTAACTACATATGAGTGTAATTTACTTGAAAATAAAAATTATTATTATGTTTGTATCTCCTTGGGAATCACGGGCTTACAAATCCCGGTTTTTTGATAGGCTTGCGCGGGGATACAGATCCAACACGTAGAGGCCCTTTGGAGAAATTTGCTGTGTTGTACACCTGCCGGAACCCATTCACGGGCACATCAATAGATATCCGTAAACCGGTCCCAACAGGCGTATAGAGACTATTGAGAAGTAATGGAAAAGACTAATGGGCTATGGTGATGGAGGATGGATGGATCAGAAATGGAACTATAGAAAAGAGGTCCGGACACCTGCCATAACAATGATTTCTCTTTGCTATCGAGGCAGGCGGTGACTCGCCGCCGACTAGATGGGCCCCCGTAAATGCCGTCACAAGAGACAGCCAGGGGCAACACCGGTGTAGGCGGCTCAGGAGTGTAGAGAGGTGTACACCGCTTTCTGCGCAGTGGCTTGACGGCCGCTGCACCAACTCGCGACTTACGCAAATTTACACTTCCACCCCTGGAGCATATAGCTCTGACGACTCCTCTCTGGACGGCCAGTTAAGGCAAGCCAGAGCTGAGAGTCCTACGGGTCCCCTTGGGGTTCCACTCCGACCGACGAAGACACGCCGGAGGCGGGGACCCTGACCGACTCTCGGGAGCACTCGGGTCCGTGGGGTCGTTACTCCCCAACAGCTCGCCACAAGCTGCCCTGCGGCCCATTATTTATTATTATTATTATTATATTATTATAATTCGTTTAAATAGTTTTATTTCATGAATAATTATCGTGGTAACCGAAGAAGATATTATACACTCAATACATCAAAATTCAATACCAAAAATTCTAAATCGATTATGGATCACACTTTCACAATCATGGTGTGTACAAGTAAATAGGAGTTGCGATCTCCTAAATACATACTTTGTGATAGTGTTATTGAAAAAAAATCTTATAAGTAAAATAAAATAAGTTAACATCATAAGATAAGGAAGTCTCTACTATAAGGAACAGGGATATGTTTTCGAAATGACGGGCGTTTGTCCGATCCTTGGCACAAAGCAGCGAATATAATCTTTCCCATGAATCTGTTTATTTAAATGTCATCTTCATGAAATTGACTCGGCAAGACGCATGCATACTATTTTCTTTAAATCATATTTTGGACCTTGCCGTGCAATCAAAAGTCACGAATTTCGTTTATATGCAAAATCAATTAAACAAAAGAAATGCTACTTTATTGATTTATGGAAGATAAACATTCTTTAGAAGTACAAGTGTACATTGTAATGCACATTGGGCTGTATAAGGTTAACGTGTTAACTATGTAAATTAATGTATTAACTGATTTTATTTTATTTTTATTGAGACAAGAGAAATAAATACATTAACACTTTATGCAATGGTTTCCAAACTAGGCCGAGCCTGTATCTTGGGAACCAGTGAGAGATAACAAATAGTCTTTTATGTTTAAACATTGTTTTAAGTACACTCAAATGATGTGACATTTGGTCAATTAAAAGAGTAAAAAGCCAACTAAAATGAAGAACAGTAACTGAAATAGTATTCGGAATATAAATAATTAAACATATTGCGAAAGTACAAATCAAATTATTTATTAACTAAATATTTTGATTTGTACTTTTAATTTTTCTCCAGTAGTCACACTACTTAATACTATAATAATAATAATTCGTCAACCAGGAGGCGGAGATGACCCCTCTGGCCCGCAGGACTTCATAAGGATCGAGCGAGGCATATTCCAGGGTGACAGTCTGAGTCCCTTATGGTTCTGCCTAGCTCTGAATCCCCTCAGCACCCTGCTGAAGGATTCAGGACTAGGTTGTCGGCTTCGGAGAGAGGGTGAAGTCATTTCTCACCTTCTGTACATGGATGATCTCAAATTATTTGCACCAAATAGCCAAGACTTGTTGGAGCTACTGCGAACCACGGAAGTTTTCAGTAGTGCCTAGGGTTTGCAATCCGGATAATCCGCTATTCGGATTATCCGGATATCCGCTAAAAATAACATTCAAAATTATCCGGATAGTGAACCTCTAAATATCCGAATAACGGATATTTTTAGCTAAACAAAAATCACAGTTCAAACTATTTTTTACTACCTTTTTCAAATAATGATAATGTGTAATAATACGCAGACACAAGTACACAACTAAATAAAACCCTTAATATTATATTACCTAGACCTGACTAACTTTATTCTCATATATATCCCAAAAATATACTGCATAATTTTATTTTGTAACGGCTCGCATGTCGCGCTGATAAGGAGGGTTTGTACCTGCGTACCTGCTAAACCATACATTGCATTATTATTGTTAATTACAATAAGGACAATTGAACCCTTCCACCCCACACCCCACGCCGCAGTCGGTCTTTATCAATCGTCAGTATTTGTTGTTTTTGCCTTAGTCGTCACGTAGACACAGTGCTAGGAGTTTCATGGTATTTAAAGAAATTTAATCTGTGACGAGACTGACAAGCTACCGCCATGGGGAACTGAATACCGTAAGTACTGAACTTTTTTTTTATTGTTTTATTTAGAAAGATGCTACGTATTATATTAGACTGTGTTACTATTCTGGCGGTAGAGATTAACACGATCCGGACTTAGGGTTAGCATAACTTCTCTGGTTGTCATTTATGACAGTGCGTAACCTTCCGTTCGAACTCTTTCACATTTGAATAAAGTTATCAGTGTCAGTCACATTCTAATAAGTAAATTTAAAGTGGATTTTATGTGTGATGTGATCGAGTCCAAAGGGTACTGGGATTTTTTACATCGCATTCAAGGAATGGCCACGCAATTTTAATTAAGTGACGCATAAGCTTACATGTTACACGGGTCTATCGCGAATTATATTAATATACCGACGTTTCGATTTTCCAATATCACCGTTGACACTGCGTTGATTCACCATATTCGCCGAACCGTAGCTCCGTGTCCTTAACCCCGGCGGTACTAAGATCACGAATTTCACAGTCACGCCGAGATACGTACCCGAATCTTTGTTCGTATACGTATCTATGAATCGTGGCTCCGCTCTGCTCTGGCAACGAACGCTTGTGGCATGGATCCGGCCGGACCGATTATAATACAAACAAATAAGACATATTATTGAATGACATCTTGTTTTTAAGTACGTATTGAGTTTTATACTCTGAATCGGGACGAACGGGATTTTATTGACTTGCATTCTTCGTGTCGATTTATGTTATAAGATAACGTGTTTAGTGTGCTATATAACAACTTAACAAGTGATGGTGTTAGTTTGGAATTTATATTGTAACTTTGAATCACAAGATAAAAAAAATTAAAAAATCATAGTAAAAATATTTGAACAAATTGCTACTGATAAAAGATAATACAGTCTTTCATTTAAGTTTATTACCTGCCAGGGCGGTCTTTTTGTAGATAAGACCTATACTAAGAAGTTGCACGCGCAAAGCAGCAAACAATAGTTTGTGAGCGATATAATTGACCACAAGTGGTAATTTTACTGATAAATAATATGATAATTTGGGCTTGGGGCTTTACCTGGTACACCTTTTGTTTGTGAAGATGAATGAAGTATTGATATAGATAAGCTATTTCGGGTTTTAGTTCTTATGCGTGTTAGTCACTTATAAGATTCTTACTTAGCGAAAGTTAAGTCGAATTTTAAGTAATTGTATTTTCTTGTTTGTGAGAAGAAAAGTTGGGTGTGGAGTTATGCCACCGTCACTTAAAAACGCGGGCGGAACGTATCTGCGTGTAATTAAGATACGTGTCCCCGTGTACACGTGTCTACGTAACTTTATTAACACGTAGCGTAGCCGTGTAACACGCAGCAAACGGGGCTTAAAACCGTTGCCGTGTAACCTGGCAACGGGGATTCGGCTACGGTTACACGAAACACGGTCGCGACCACGAGCCCTAGACTCGTGACCATGAAACTGTGTCGAAACGTCGGTATTAAGGTAAATTAATATAATTCGCGACAGACCCGCGTATGTCCATAATAATATCATACGAGTCTGTTTAGACTTTAAAGTGTTATATGGCGTAATATATTAAATGTTGTTTTACAATAAATGTACCGAAAGGAGATGCTAATCCTATGTCCAGTTGTACACGGATCTTAATTACATACTCTCTAACTCTTCTAACGCATTACTCCAGTAAAATTATTTATTTCTTCTTTTTAATTTGACGAGTCCAATAGCTTCATCATTTTATCAATTATGCCTACATAATATATTTGTCTTACAGGTCCACATCTGTACATCCAATTGTTAAAGGATTCATATTAAAAATAACAATGGCTAGCAACGATGAGTTTAAGGAATACAGAGATAAAAATGTATTAGAACAAAATTCTGTGTGGCAATACTTCTTAAGGAGCACTGATGGATTACGGGCTAAATGCAAGATATGCCATAAGATATTGAAAAACTCGCGATCAACAAGTCCGTTACATAGCCATTTAAAAATTCACTCTATCAATCTGAAACATCGAAAGGAACAAGCGCCAGAGACGAATACAGAATCCGTAGCTTCAACATCTCAGCCTCAAAAGGCCAGCTCCAGTGCAACAACTGACGATAACGTCGTTGAACCTCCGAAGAAAAAAACGAAACTAACACATTATTATAAATCCGATGACCGTTTGGAGGTACACGTGTCAAAATTAGCTGCATTGGATGGGCTTTCATTTCACGTTATCAGTACTTCCTCTACACTCCGAAAGCTGTTTTGGAAAAATGGATTCAAACTGCCTAAATCACCTCATACGATTAAACAGATTATACTGCAACACAGCTCCGAAATAAAACTAAATCTCAAAGAACTACTAACACGGATGAAATCAGAACGGTGCAGTTTTTCAGCAAGCTTGGACGAGTGGACATCATCGTCACAGAACACCAGATACATGAACATCAATATACATTCCCCAGGACTGTCACCCAATGGATTCAAAAACCTTGGGTTAATAAAGATAACAAATAAAGGCACTGCAGCAAATTTTCACAATATGCTGAAAGAGAAGCTAAATGAATTTCAACTGGATATAAATGATATAATATGTATCATAACTGACGGAGCCAGCGTCATGTGTGCATTGGGGCGACGAACGTCAATGTTTCAACAATTATGTTATGCGCATGGGATCCAACTTGCTGTTCTCGATGTATTGTACAAGAAAAAAACACCCGCCGTTCCAGCAGTACCCGAACCCGAACCCGAAACACTTTCTGAAATAGACGCCGAATGTGTAACAAGGACCGACGTGACGGACTCTGATAGCGAGTTTGAGACCGAGGTACAACTTGAAGAAGAAGAAGGCCTATGCGTTGAACATGAAAGATCTGAACCACTACAACTTGCTGACACGTATACAGAACTTATAAGTAAAGTGAGAACTGTGGTGAAACTCTTTAAGAAATCACCGACCAAGTCAGAAATCTTATATAAAAACGCTGAAGACGATAGAAAAACCGTACATCTAATTTTGGACTGTAGAACTAGATGGAGCAGCCTAGCCGACATGATAACAAGATTTACATTGTTGGAAGACTCTATCCTTAAATCCTTGATCGACCTCAAATCTCACATTCACTTCACTGAAGAAGAGTTCCAGCAACTAAGAGAAATTTCAGAATCGCTAAATATAATAAAAGCAACAGTAGAGGCATTATGCCAACGTGATGCAAATCTGTTAACGGCCGAAGTTGCCATGAAATTTATGATCGAAAAACTGTCGCAAGGGCGAAGCCTATTATCAATGAAACTTGTGGATGCACTCAAAGAAAGAATTGCTCAGCGCAGACAGTCAGATGTTAGTGCTACTCTGAAATATCTTCATAACCCCTTAAATTACTATAAGGAAGGTTTATCTGAGTATCCATTTGAAAATCCGACCAATGACTGCATCAAAAATACGATAATAAAATTAAATGGTGCTCAAACTCAAGGCGACCACGACTCTGATACGCCACGGACGTCGAATCGAGACAGTCGAACCGAAGGCGATGCGGCTACACCTGGTACCTCTCTAACGATGAAGGACCAACTACAAAATGAAATTAAGAAAGCATTGTCCGCAGAAATATCTAATACATCCACACAGCACTGTAATCTGGACTTGGACACTCAAATAAACGTTGAAATGGCTTTGTTCGACAGTGGCGGTAAAAGGCCTGAATCTTTGGAACGTGCTTACAACGCCCTGAGAACAATACCACCAACTAGTGTAGAAGCGGAAAGAGTATTTTCTGCAGCTGGATATTTATGTAATCATTTAAGGTCTAGAATGCAGCATGACTCTCTAAATGCCTTAAGCTTTCTTAGATCGCATTACCAGGCGCTGGAACAGGACGAGTAAAAATATAACGAAACAATAAGAGTTGAATATTCTTATTTCTATTGTCGATGATTATTTGAGGTCGTAGAGATAATTTTGTTGATTTGTCCTACAGTTCGTTAATTGTTTTCATATAATTCTTGTTGATTCTGTTTTTGTTGATTGTTTGCATTCATATATGTATATCCCTTTTTTTATTGTTTATTGTGTAACATGAAAAATAAAACGGTAAAAATGTTCTTTGGATTTTAAGTAATGTTAGTACCAAATACTTTAATTTTTAGTTGATTTAATGCTGATTGTTCTGTGATAATTTTTGTAGTGAAATAGGATTGAAACATTTATTAGGCGGTTTTTTTTGTAACACTTTATTAATATCTTTATATTTATAAAAATGTTGAAATATGT
Organism: Thaumatotibia leucotreta; assembly: GCA_025490895.1. NCBI lineage: Eukaryota > Metazoa > Arthropoda > Insecta > Lepidoptera > Tortricidae > Thaumatotibia > Thaumatotibia leucotreta. The sequence goes on along the minus strand of JALPQI010001585.1, from coordinate 64,746 downwards.
ACAACATATCGATTTTAGATATTTTATACAACTGTTTTTATATGATTATAATGATGCTTTCGTTGATTGATTAGGTTAATAATTATATGATCGTTAATTTATCTTCAAAAATATAACAATGTTATTTAATTACATGCACTTTTAAATGACTGACATGTTTAAAAATGTTTAATGTTAATTATCACTCTTATGTTGACGAATTATACCCGTTATAATCATTTTGTAGTTTTATTTTATCACTATCCGAAATTATCCAAAATATCCGGATATTCGGATAATATAAATTTTACTATCCATATTATCCGGATATTAAAAACAGGCGGATATTGCAAACCCTAGAGTGCCATCAATATGGAGTTTGGTGTCGATAAGTGTGCGGTTATGCATGTGCAGCGGGGGAAAGTAGTAAATTCAACAAATTTACAGCTTTCTGAGACAATGACGTTCAGATCTATCTCGGAAGCAGAAACCTATAAATACCTTGGTATGTCACAGTCTTTGGGTATTGAAGATATGGGAATTAGACAGGCGGTGAAGGAGCGCTTTTTCAGCCGGCTCACTAAAGTACTTAACAGTCTTTTGTCAGGAGGCAACAAAGTGCGCGCCTTCAACGCCTGGGTAATGCCCATACTCACATACTCCTTTGGCATACTAAGGTGGACTCAGACCGAGCTGGACGCCCTGGATCGAAGGGTCCGTACACTGCTTACCACACATCGAATGCTACACCCGCGCTCATCAGTTATGAGATTGCACATCCCGCGGAGGTGTGGGGGCCGCGGCTTCTTAAATGCCAAAAACCTCCACAACCACGAGGTGTACACAGGCGCGGATCCAGGACTTCGTTGAGGGGGGGGCACTGGATCCAGGACTACGTTGAGGGGGGGGCACTGCCCTATGATATGATAGCATTTTATACTTGAAACACCACCTAGCCATACAAAAGTCCAGTGTGAGGGGGGGGGCAAGTGCCCCCATTGCCCCCCCCCTGGATCCGCGCCTGGGTGTACAATCTTAGGAACTATTTTCTTAACAATGAGTGCGGGATGCATCGTGACGTGGTGGCAGTAGACCGGAACTTCACGCCGCTCTCCTTGGCAAAAGAGAACTGGCGCAGACCTGTGGTACTAAGCACCGAGGACCGCAAGGCGGTATGGAAGAGCAAGGAGCTACACGGGCGGTTCTACAAGGCCCTCACGGGACCTGACGTGGATCTGCTCGCGTCGGTGAACTGGCTACGATTCGGGGACCTCTTCGGAGAAACCGAGGGTTTTGCCTGTGCAATTGCTGACGAGGTTATCATGACGAATAACTACCGGAAATATATCCTGAAGGACGGTACGGTCGACATTTGTCGGGCATGCCGCCGTCCCGGTGAGTCACTCAGGCATATTATTTCCGGTTGTTCTCAGATTGCTAACACCGAGTACTTGCACAGACATAACCTCGTAGCCAGTATTATACACCAGCAGCTTGCTCTTCAATACGGCCTTGTGGACGTCGAAGTGCCATACTATAAGTACACAACTGCACCAGTTCTCGAAAATGGTCGTGCCACGCTCTATTGGGATCGACCTATCATCACGGACAGGACTATTGTAGCCAATAAGCCTGATATCGTGCTGGTAGATCGATCGCAGCGCCGGGCTGTGCTCGTCGACGTCACCATCCCCCATGATGAGAATCTCGTGAAGGCCGAAAACGACAAGTCCAGTAAGTACCTAGACTTGGCCCACGAGATAACCGCCATGTGGGATGTTGACTCGACGATCATAGTCCCGATAGTCGTTACAGCGAACGGTTTAATAGCGAAGAGTCTCGACTAACACCTTAAGAGTCTCTCGCTAGATGGCTGGATCAAGGGTCGGATACAGAAGGCGGTAGTCCTGGACACGGCGCGGATAGTCCGTCGGTTCCTCTCTCTGCGACCTTAACCACCGGCAGCTTGGGCCCGCCCCGTTGCCGGCGGCACCCTAGTTTAGGTTTTTTATAAAGTGTTTATATTTTGTATTGTTTTTTGTATGTTGTATTGTATTTTAATTTTGTATTCATTTTATAAAAAACCCTAAACTGAGAGAAAAGTTAAATAAAGAGATAATAATAAAATACTTTATTGCACACTACAAAATTTTGATAACAATAAGAACATTACATAATTTGATATAGTAGGTAGCAACAGGCGGACTTATCGCTAACAAGCGATCTCTTCCAGACAACCTTCGGAAAGCGAAAAAACTAGATAAATTATAAATATTAAATGTCATATACCAAAGAAAAACGACCAAGATCACCTATGTCCGAGGTGGGGATCGAACCCACGTACTCAACCCACTCATATGTCATCTAATATTTATAATTTACAAATAATTAACTTATTTACGTTTTTTTATTACAGAAGTAGATTGCGCCGTTTGCTTACTAGCATGCTATAGTTCTATCAAGTTGCCTTGCGGCCACATTTGTTGTTCCGTTTGTATAAAGGTATGTTTATTTGCATAACTTTTCAAATGAAGGGTCCACGGAAAAAACATGTCCTATATTTAAAAAAATCAGGGCAAATTCACACCTTATTCTATTAACACGTTCGCTTCCGGTACTGTTTCACTAAGTGCTTATACTATGCCGATCGAAATTATCTGATAGAAATCCTATGCCAGTGACACGCATGTGTGACCGAAAAGATTATACTTCTATGCCGGTGACACAGCACTTGTGTCAGAAACGTTCGTATTTCGATGCCACTGGCATAGGAGTGAGAACTTGATTAATGCTAGTGGCATAAGAATAAGATTACATTGATCACGTATGTGTGTCACTGGCATAGGATAGGAGTATAGTTTTTTTTTTCGGTCACATATGTGTGTCACCGGCGTCGAACGTGTTAAAAGTAAGGTGGATTTCCCTTCTGTAATTTGAATTGACTAGACATGTTCTTTCCGTCGACCCTTCAAATATTAGTTTACCTGGGGCTAGCATATCTTGTGTTTCATTGCAACTCTAGTACCTGCAAGAAAGGTACCCTTCTAGCGGGTACCCATCTCGTTTTAATTAATGCATTCGGAAAGAGACGGGCAACCGCCAGAGGACCGCGTTTTGCTTTCAAACACGAGATGTGCTAATACCGCCGAAGTGAACATCGAATTTTTTTGCAACTGTCTTTTTTAAACTATTTACACCTTAATTGGAGTAAGGTACACACGGCTAAGATCGGATGACCGCAATAACTACTAAAATAGTAGTATTTTCTTCTCACTGGCTATATTATGCATGACGCCATTTCACCCCGCCCCTCTCGCTAGTATGCAGTAACCGCTCAGCCGCATCAGTCGTGAGTTACGAACGTTAAAATAAAAAGCATTTTTTCGAAAATTTTTGAAGATCCGATCTTTAACAGGAAGCTATGCACCTTCTTCTCCTTACTTTAGAGTTGAAATTAGATACTAAGATAGATAAGATAAATTTTTATTTCATAAAATCTTATGCTAGTTGTACATATAAAGTGGTAATAAAATGAATATACTATAGTCGCATATAACTACCTTAATCTAATTTTACAAATTAACGTAGATCCTGTAATACATGACTGAATTATTTAGTACCATTATTCACATAATCTCTTAATCCAAAAATACGTAGTGATCTATACCTAAACTAAGTAAATATTTACTTGTGACTTAGGTATACTATGTTTAGTAGGTCAAACAGTCGCAGCGGAATGCTTACAACATCATTTTTTTCACAACAAACAATAAAACGTAGGTAAAAAGGTCAATGTAAAATATTCCATTTATGATAAAAACAGCTAGTGACATGACCAGTGGTCGGATATCCCGGTGCAACAAGGGGTGAATGACCTCAAACATTATACTAATATGGATATACCACGGGATTCCACAAAATTACATCCAGTAAAGTTTAGTAATATTTTGTAACGCAAAATAAGTGCATGTACATACAAGCGTTTATTATTATGCGATTTCGACAATTATTTTAAAGGATAGGTTATAAATTTTGTTTAATATTGACCTTAGAACCAAATAGCCTTTTGGTATGAATATTCTTAAATAAAAGCGTTTAGCTTTAAAAATAGAAGCTTTTTACTAAGGCACAATAGGTTCCACTTCTAGAAATTGCGAACGTAAAAAAAAACAGAAATATCATACAGTGTGTGTCTTTCATAGCGACATTGCTTTTAAGTAACGATAGATTAAAGTGTAGTTAACCATTTTATTAAAAGAATATAACGATGACCTTTATTATTTAAGAGTAGTTTAGTTAAAAAAAATCTCGAGCAGCAATGTAATGCAAATATTTATTTGACGTTTCTGAGAGGAAAAGCTAGTTTCGTTTCCATTTTAATTCGATCAAATCATTAAGTAAAGTGTTGCCGACGTTAACGTATTTACTGAATTATCCATTACTAGAAAACACTACAATTTAAAACATGGGAGATTATGACTACACTAGCACAACAAATTTTCATCAACAATTCTTTCTGTGTCTTACTGTCTTAGCCACCACATTTTGAATCGTATTATTCACTGAACTAGACTGATATCAAAAATCACTGCACATACATTATCACTTCTTAGAAATCACATTACCTAGTTCAAACATTTTTATTAAATTTATTAGGAAAGTCTGTTCATCAACAAACTTGATGTTATCTTGACACTTCAACCCAATCATTGTGAAGTTTTCAATCGGTACATAAACAAAACGATTATCTGATTCCGCCTTCTTAGTTAACACAAAATTACCTAGCGCTTAATCGTCTCTGTCGCACTTATACGAAATAATGACAAAGACGGAAAACTACAATACGCTACTGAGCGATAGCGATTGGCAACTTGGCTAGGCACCCTGGGCTGTTAAGTCCTTTTCTTATGAATAAGGGTCATGATTTTTGACGGACTTGTCAATGAAAAGTGACACCAACATGTAGGAAGTAAATAGGTACCCAATTGTAATTGTCAGGATGTCACTAAGAGCGAGATTTCAATAAAATCATATGTCAATTGTTAGGTTTAATTTATTAGTTTACTGATACATTGCGTGTCGAATTAATTTGTATGAAAAAATTTTTTTTTAATACTTTAACTAAATATAATTTCAGCTCATTAAGACTTGTACTTTCATCCCTTATAAGCAATGTCGTTATGAAAGACAAACTTGTCCAAACAAAGACAAAAGCCCAAACTTGTCCGAATTAAAAAAAATGTTTTGAACAACGGTTTGTGAAAACGCCCAAAGATTTCGTTTATGTTCGCAATTTGAGCTGCCTTTTTAAGTATACCTATCAGATCTATATTTTTTTTTTCAAACTAAACCCGGGAATTTAGGTCATATCCATATTAACTTTTCTACTTGGTATCCCCTGGTGTTGCACCGGGATATCCGACCACTGGACATGACTTATAAAATATATTCTATTAAACTATACGTAATTTAAAGTGATAGTAGTGTATTGCTATTAACTATACTTATGTAGTAAAGTTTAATACTATTTTTATCAATAAAACTATAATAACTATAACACATAAAACAAAAATCTATGCATAACTAAAGATAAAATTTTAATCTAGTATAAGTAAGTAAACTGTAAGGTATCTAGTAACCACTATGAAACTACTTCTAATAATCTTTCTGTGTCCTCGTACGCTTTCCCAGTGAGCCAAGATTTAATTACTTTTAGGCATATTTTACTGGGCATCGGATAGATGTTTAATAAAAGATTGACTTTATTGTAAAGGAATGTACCGAGGAAACAGAAAAATCTATGCGAGTTTGCGGAGCAGAATGAATCCTTGGTGCAGACAATGTCCGCACGCCTTTTGCTTATTAAAAGCTGAGGGTCATAGCTGACCAGTGAGTGTTTTTTCATAACAGTGTGCAGAATGAATAGCTGGCGGACACTGAGAACGTCGCACTCAGTTAGCAGCTGAGTCGTTGGGTACCGTATAGGACAAAAATTTGCGACTTTTAGAACTGCCCTCTGAGCTCTTTCTAAATCGATAGTTACCGTTTTATTTGCTCCACCCCAAGATGTAATACAATATACCAGTAGTGATTGGCAAAGTGCATAGTAAACTGATTTAATAAGAGTCCGACTTGCCGCATGTCTGAGGTTTTTAAATACGTAAATTAATTTTCTAACTCTAGCCGTCAGAGATTGAATATGCGCTTTGAAATTGAGGTGTTGGTCAATTATAACTCCCAGGTACTTAATATTTTTAGCACTAGCGAGTTTTGAGCAATTGTTAGTACAGCGATTATTAACAGACGTGCCGGTTATGGGGCAGTTATGAGCTATTATGGCGTGAATATCTTCTGTCGGTTGGGTAGCGGCATTTAAAGAAAAAGTAATATATTTCGTTTTGTCGGCATTTAACGTAAGTGCGTTGGCCTTCAGCCAGCGGCTAACTAGGTTGAAGCCTGATTGTGCATTATTAAAGACGTCATTCCATGAGTCACCATTAAAAAGCAGAGCTGTGTCATCTGCGTAGGATATGAGTCTACCTTTAGGGATGGCGAGGGTACACAAGTCATTAATATAAGTAAGAAAAAGGGTAGGAGCCAGGATACTGCCCTGAGGGACGCCGTAATTAATGGAAAGTTCGTCGCTTAAAATATTGTCGATTGATACTCGCTGTTTTCGGTCTGAGAGATAGTCCTTAAAAATTCTGAGAGCATGACCTCTAATTCCTAGGTACTCTAACTTTTCAATTAAGGTCTGTATTTTCACTGTATCAAAAGCTTTCGCGAGGTCTAGGAATATGGCTAGGCACTTTTTTTGGGAGTCGATTTGTCTAATAACATAATCTGTAAGGTCGTGTACTGCGTCACTTGTAGATAATCCTGATCTAAAGCCGTATTGCGAAGATGCCAGCAGTTTGTATTTGTCTAGGAATTTAACCAGTCTTTTAGAGATAATCTTTTCTAATATTTTTGATAATGACGGTAATACTGAAATAGGGCGATAGTTGTTAATACAACTCTTGTCTCCACCCTTGTGAATAGGTTTGATAAGAGCTATTTTAAGAACTTTGGGAAATACACCAGTGGCAAAGCAATAGTTAAAGAGGTGGGTAAGTGGAGGGGTCAAATATTTTCTGTATGTTTTTATGAACGAGCAAGGGATTTTGTCAATACCCGTAGCGCAGTCATTTCTTAATGTCATTATGGTGTTGTCGATTTCGTTTTCGTCTGTATCATATAAAACAAATGTGTTAAAACTTGTATCTCGGAAAGAGGTCATATTGTGAGAGATAGGCAATGACGTGTTACTATTTGCTTTTTCTGCAAGATTTTTTCCTACATTGGCAAAAAAGCTATTTGCTGAGTTGACCGTTTGCCGAGCACTTGCAATATCGGCTATGAGCGATTTAGCAGTGGGTTTTGTATTACTCATGCAAGTTATGTTTTTGATGACTTTCCATAATTTATTTTTGTCTTGACCTGCTTTAATGATTTCCGATTTCTCATATTGGCGTTTTAATTTTTTCAACAAGTTATTACAATAATTACGATAGCGTTGATATGTGATTTTAAGGATGTCATCATTGGAGTTTTTTAACAGTTTTTTATGCATTCTGTCACGATTTTTAATGCAGCGCAACAGTCCAGGGGTAATCCAAGGCTTAATTATTTTCATTTTGCATGGCACAGTTATGGTCACGGTGTTATTCTCTATAATCCGAGTTAATGATGTGATTAAGTATTCCATGGCTTGGTTGGCATTTGTTGTGTTATAAATAGGCGTCATATCGAGATTTTCTAAATCATGAGTAACTGCTCCACTGTCTAGCTTAGTCTTAATAAAGGTGTTATACCTATGACTTTGAATAGTTGCGAGGTAAACAAAGTAACAGAGAACTGTGGTCGGTTAAACTACTATTCAGCACTAAAGTTTTTATAGCGAGCTTTGACTTGGCAATAGCATGATCAAGACAATTTTTTTCCCTCGTAGGGTGGAGGTGGGTAGGGAGATATCCAAGGAATGCCAATTGGGTGAGGTATTCAAAATAATTTCGGTCTTGTGAGCCACTTTTGATATCAATATTCAGGTCTCCCATAACAAGGACATTCTTATATGTAGATAACTGTGTTAGGACTTCACTTAGGGAGTTTAAAAAGTTATTTATGTTTTTATAGGAGGGGGAGCGGTAAATGCCTACGATCGCAGTATCAGTGCCTATTTTAGTTATTAAGCAGTTTGCGTCTAAAAATATATCGGGTTCTTCCACGCTTATATAATTAATATTTTCTTTAACATAGAATACGACCCCATCATTCTGCAACACGTTTGTTTTTTCACTCACATAAGAATTGTAGCCGCTTATTTGAGGGATCGTTTGGGCAGTGGACAACCAACACTCGGTCAAAACAATTATATCTACCTCAGAATTAATTAAGCTCAGCAAAGCTAAAAGACCGTTGAAATTACAATTTAAGCTTCTTACATTTTGTACAAATATTTTTAAATTTGGGGCAAATTTATTCAGAATATCAGAACAATTATCTGGGTCACACACTAACGATTCATACTCACACGAGGCGTCAATGTCATCAAGCAAATCGGTGGTTGAGTTACCCATTAAAGTTGATGATAAGTGCGACCAGCGATGGTAGGAGGCGGCGCTCTAGGCGCCCTCATAGTCAATGGAACTTAAATATCTGGTCTGCGCATTTTTCTTTGCTGGGCACTGCTCATCTCCGGTTTTGTGATTCGACGGTTTCTTGAAGCGCTGGCAGGTAGCACATTTAGGAGGCTCTGTCAGCTTAGTACACTCCTTAATGCTATGCCCCTGCGATCCACAATGACCACATGTTGGCTCTGTATCCCTGCAGAATTTAGCTGAATGGCCAAACTGATGACACAAATAACACCTCGTTAAAAGGGTAAAGTCTCGGACAGGGCAGGAGGACCAATTTATGTAAGCTCGTTGTTGATGCACCAGCATTCTCCTGATTTCAGCTGAGCATTCTATAACGTAATTGCAGGTAGATAGGTCCTTTTTGCCAGATTTATGACTAAGTCTGACTGAGTTCATAAAGAGGTCTCTAGGGAATTCAGGTTGCAGGTCTAGAATATTCTGTTCAAATATACAATCGAACACATCTTTTTCGGGCAAACTCGTTGGGATTCCCATTACAATTATTTTAGGTCTCCTTTTGGCCGCGTCTTCAAGTTTGAGTCCTGATTGTTGGAGGTGCTCAGATTTTTTGAGCTTCTCAAGGTCATCCTTTCTATCCGTGCTAATTATGACACCTCCATTTTTTGTCTTCCTCATTCCGCGAACATGTAGTTTAAGGGCTTCGGGCTTAATTAGGTTTTGGACGAGTTTTTTTGTGTCCTCACTTGACTTGTCCTTATCGGCCGGATAAATTGCGATGCTGCTGGTTTTCGACGGTATCACCGATGAATTTTTTCCCGTTCTGACCATGTCGGCAAACGATTGTTTCGGGTCTTTCTCTTTTGGTAGAACTTGCAGAGACTGCTTGAGTTCCTGAAGTTGGGTGCTAAACTCTTTTTGCTGTTTAAAAGCTTGCACTTGTGAATGATAAATCAAAAGATTCGATTTAGCCGATTGATATTGCACGGCCAGTTGAGAAACTCTACCCATAACGCTCTTACTGAGGCTGCTAATTCTCAGTTTTTGGTCTGAATTTAATTTTCCCTCACTGGAAATAGTGCAAATTTCTGTAAGGCGCATTTCAATTTGAGTTAACCAACCACTGATTTCTGAAGTTGTGACCGTTTCCGGCACATCCGAGGGCGCGGGGGTAGCGGGAGTCCTAGTGGGAGTTTCCATGGCACGCGGTATTCTTTCCGGAGGAGGTGATCGTAAGGTCCGGGAACTTTTATTAAAGGCGTCCTCACCAGACATTGCAACGTTGTAAATTTGCAGCCATTACCGTACGTAAACACACGCGACACTCACAGTTTGTATAAAGTGCTGACACTAATTTGACACGGTTAATATATTATTGATGTTATAACATAAATAAATTCAAAGATTGCGCTTGACACAACCACCTACGACGGCAGATGCTCAATCGTAATACTAGTCCGATATTAAGCCAAGAAGGTTTTTCGGTTGGGCGTCTTGAAAAAAAATTAGTGCAAGTTTGAGTGTCGATTACTCGTAAGCTGTTCGGCTGAGCGGCATCAAGTAAAGGGTGGAACGGAACGACGATCTTTCCCGCTACCGACCGAGTCTACCAACCATTACGATGAACTTTCAGTATGGGACCAACATCGAAATACATATCTTTAAAAAAAATTAACCCCTCATACAATGTCACTGATTAGTTAGAGCTCAATAGTATGGAAAAGTCAATTTTCCATGTACGTTTTCGATGTTGGTCCCATACTGAAAGTTCATCGTAATGGTTGGTAGACTCGGTCGGTAGCGGGAAAGATCGTCGTTTCGTTCCACCCTGTATTAAGTAAAGCCATTTTCATAATTAACAGCCAGGATGTATATATTGAAAGCTTGATTTCTTTATCATATACATCACACATCTGCAGGTAAAAGTTAGTAAGAATAAATTTATGATTTTTTTTCTGACATCCTTTCAACTCACCGAAAAATAGTCCGGTCTTATCCAGGTGTACCTTAACAGACGTAGCGAAAGTAATTAATATCATAGATAAGTTCTATCGTATCGTATCATAGATTTGTGATTTAACCTAAAATTTTAAATAATGATTTTGTTTTCCTTCTAGGTATTTGAAATTGAAAGCAAGGAATGTGCTACGTGTATGGTTCAAATCCCAGACTATTTTGTTAATTCACTATCTAATACTACAGGGGCGAAACAAAGATATCAATGGTCTTTCTTAGGAAAAAATGGTACGTATATAGTCATTTTAGAATTGTTACTGCTACAACACTCACATATATTAAATAATTTAGAATAAAAAAATCGTTCACATAATCTACATCGAATTTCTCCACGTGTTCCGATTCATCAAACCAACCTTAACACTTTCGGCTCCAGTGACACAACGTCTGTGATCGAAATATCTTTATATATAATTATGACAGCGGCGTTCTAGGGGTCAAGCACTAAATTTCGATAATATCTCGGTTTTGGTGTTCATTTTACAAACTATAAGCCACTTTATAATACTTATTTCCCAGGATGGTGGCCTTACGATGAAGCAAATAATATCGCGTTAGAAGACGCGTATACGTCCGGGAGTCTTGAATGCACAGTGACGATCCGTTTCACAACGTACCGTATTAACTTCCAAAACATGGTCCAGATGCAAGATACAGATAGGACCAGAAGCCGTAAGATTAAGAGGGAACCTCCTATATTACCTGCTAAAGGTATGCATTTAATATAATTTTCTGCCCTCCGGCCGGCAAACAGCACATTGCCGGCCGCTGCGCTAAACTAAGTTGCCGCCTGCCGGCTCCGTTGAGTAGAAAGATAGTATACACACCTCGGCCGGTAAATGGGAAAGCCTCGGATCACACGTTTGTCGGCCTCGGCTTCGCCTCGGCCTACAATTACACGTCATCCGGGACATTTCTCGCTTAAACGGCCTTGGCATGTAATCTACTATTTTTAAACCCGGAAATATTACGTATACGGTGTCATGTGCTAAGATGATATGTAAAGATATTTCAAATATTTATTTCACTTCTAGACTTGTAAACTTTCTTTTGTTTTGAAACGTCAAATTGTGACACTAGGTTTTGACATTCAGTCACAGAAAGAAAAACCTTAGAATGAATGTCAATATCACCAAGTAAAAAGAAACATAAGTATATAAAAAAAAATAGGCGTGAAAAGATTAAATTCTATACAAACGAAATCAGTTCGTTTTAATTCATCGCAAAGAGAAAAGCTCTACACAAATCTCTGCGAGAAACAAGGTTAGAGGCCGCGTATCCCTATCTGGCCTCAGATCCTTCAGCCAGATATATCTACTTGGCCTGTAACCCTTCGTTTCCCGTCCTCTATAGTAATGTACTATTAAGCTAACATGGTCATTTACATATTAGTATGACTTAAAACGGGATATTTACCATGTAAATTGTAATTATTGAGCACCCGATATTTCGGCACCGTTGCTAATCTTATCCTTGGTTACCCCGTTAGGATGGCATATCAGGGTGCTTAGCCAAGTTGCCAATCGCTAACGCTTAGTAGCATATCGTAGTTTTCCCTCTCTGTCACTCTTACATATTAGTGCGACAAAGACAGTTAGCTACCCTTCGTTTACGATTGACGATTAAGCGTTAGCGATTGGCAACTTGTCTAAGCACCCAGGGATTGTATTGTGTAGATAACTAATTCAAATCACCTTTGATACAAAGTGTGAGTTTCTTATGTAATAACATGAGTTTTTGCACGCAGATGATGATGACGATGATGTCAAGATCGCCGATTTTGGACTGACCAAGTTGGCATCGGATGTCCAGGGTAAGACATATAAAACTACCTACTATTTCGCTCTGATCCCACGATTAAGCATTTCTAAATTTAAAAATTGGAGTCTGGTAAACCAATTTGTTTAAAAAATGGCGTGGAATGCAATTCTCAGTGGTTGCAGTCAAGTACAGGGTGTAAGTCTAATACGGGCGAAACTCTTAACGGGGGGCTAGTTTAGGACATAATAAGTACATTTATGTACAGTGATCGGATTAGGTAGTGCCATTTCGGGTGAATGACCTTAAACATTAAGCATAACTTGGATAAGACTCGGGATTTCCGGGCTCGTTTTTTTTTCATAATAACTATAATTGACCTAAATTAGATTAAAAAAAAGATTTTATCATTATGAATACGTATATTATTTATTCAGCAATACTTTTAAACCAAACATCAACATACATCACCGGCGAATAATATAACACATTCGTGACTTTTTTTATGAACGTGCATAGCGTATGCGGCACATGTTCGCATGTAGATAGCATATTATTTTGGTACTTTTGCTGAACTTAACGATTAATATTGCAATTAAGTACCTATTGTTAATAAAAATGGGAGACACAGCATATTGCTAAAAAGCTGCAGTAAAACAAAAAAGAATTTTACTACTAAATCCATGTTTTACACAAAAATCTTCATGAAAAAACGACTATATGTTGCCAAATTTTTCCATTGCTGGCACAAAAACCTGTGCCTATCTATACTAGCTATATTCGTAGGGTGGAAAGTGTGGAAACCACTTACAATTATAAACAAAAGTTACAATTATAAATAAAAAGTAGTAAAAAAATCTGAATTCGATATATTATTGGCCGGTAATGTCAAACTATCAGACTAACAGAGGTCAAACTATTACACGTCTTAAAGTCAAAAAGTGAATTCCTGCAGTTGACCTGTACAGATTATATTTTAGATCGTTTATTCCTTGCTTTCTTTAAAATTATAATAGCAATCAATTTTTTTTTTAGATATTCTCAACTGTCAATCTAATTCTTTTGATGACAAAACGTAGACTTAGAACTTTCATGCAAAATCCCGGGGTTAAAAGGTATATCCATACTAAGCTTACGCACCGAGTTCCCGTGAAATGGCACTACCTAATCCGATCACTGTTTATGTAACTTTAAGGTACGTAAAATTAGAGCTACAAAATTATCAGTACCTACAAAATAATTCGGCGCGCAATGTAGAGCAACACACAAGTTAAACGCTCGTTGACAGCAAACAAAAGCAGATGATATAACTGCCATATCAATAATAACAAATGTTCGTTCCTACATTGCTGCTCCGAAAATCTTTAAATAAATCTGTGGGGTCGTAATTAAGTGCAACTTTAAAAATACCTCGTTATCCATGGTTACACTTACGAATCCAATGCCTGGTTTAATTTATGGCTCGTAATAGATTTACACACGGTATACCCGCAATTTTTTTAATGGCGGCAAATTAAACCTCAAATCCCGTTTAGATTTAACCCTCTCAAAAAATACTGGATTCAAGCCTCAACGCCATCCTGTAGTGCAAAAAAATCTGTATAAGAAAAAAATACAAAAAGACAGTGTTACCTATAGGGTGTCCGTTTTTGAGACCATTGCCCTATTAAGGGTTAAATCAGTGAGATTTTTATTAACGTACATGCATGCATGCATCAGCCTATGATAGTCCACTGCCGGACATTGTCCTCTCCTATTAACTATGCTATACGCATTAGGAGGTAAATGCCCATAATCGCCACGCTGGGCAAGCGGATTGGCGATCGCAGTAATGTGTCTACTATGATGACGCTGCTGCACATCATCTTTCATCAAATAATGGTCAGTGACACTTCAATCCCTTAGTCGACTCTTACGACACCCGCAAGAGGAGTTGGGTGGTTACAAATGTATTCTTACTGCCGTCACCACACGGCCAGATTAACGTACAGATTACTGATAAATATTGATTTTGTTTTAGATTTCACCACCCAAAAGGATGACGTCTACTCCCTTGGCGTCATTTTGCTGGAAATGTTCTTGTACTCCCTAATTGACAAGAATCTCTGCAGTGGGTGGACTACGCGGCAGAAGATGGAGACTGCTCTGCGGAACAAGGATAGGCAACATAGCGCGCTGATGCATATACTAAGGTGTGTAAAGTATGATGAATATCACAGAATTAGATTTGGATAAAAGAAACAAGTTCATAGTTCATTCATTTGTATGGCGGCCGAGCGTGTCAGATTTTGTACTGAAGTTGTTACTTGCCTATGATTTTAAATATGTCTCAGGCCCTTGAGTATTCACATTTTTTTGTGTTGTAGCAATTAATATTACTTAAGGAGACATTATTAATGTTTTTGTTCACTTCAACTTACAAAATTTGACGCCCGAAAGCTGCAAGCTGCGATTAAAGACGGACAACTCAGTAGATTTTACTGAGTTCATTTGACACGCTAAGTAGATGGGTGTTTCTATCATTTCATGCAAATTGGGAGAATTTGGGAGAGTTTTTTATTTTCATTTTTTTGTTGTGGCAATGGTAAGACTTACGAAAAAGAAACATTAATCTATAATACATTTTCAATTGTACGCGAAATTGACCAATTTATGAACAAAAGATTTTTCCAAAAGAAATGGTAATGACGTATAGAATATGGGAATGAAAATGCGATGTTGGTAATGATAGGTCAAAAAAAAACCGGCCAAGTGCGAGTCGGACTCGCGCGCAAAGGGTTCCGTACCATTATCAATTTATTATTAAAAAAGACAGTTAAATCAACCTACCTCAAAAACTATAGGAGATAATTTTATCAAACCAAAAATCGTTGATAGAGTTTATTAATGTGCATAACATATATTTTTTTCAGAATTTTATATCGCGTAGTTTAAAAAATAGAGGGGGGGGGACACATTTTTCAGACTTTGAGACCTGATATCTCGAAAACGATTTGCTTAAATAAAAATGTGATGTATAATCCTTGATATCATTTTTAAAGACCTTTCTATTAATACCCCACACGCTTATGTACAACTAAAAAAAAAATTCTATCCCTCAGTTACATGTATGGAGGGCCCCCACCCCAATGGTTTTTTTTACAATTTAGTATCACATTCCTGTAGCGGTTCATACAACACATATTCTTACCAAATTTCGTTGCTGTAGCATTTATAGTTTCCGAGTAAATTGGCTGTGACAGACGGACAGACGGACAGACTGACAGACGGACATGACGAATCTCTAAGGGTTCCGTTTTTGCCATTTTGGCTACGGAACCCTAAAAAAGAAATAACGTAGTCGAAAGTTTAAGTTTGAATTTTGGGATCTTTTAATGAATAACTTGTTATATTTGGAATATACCTACTGAAAATGTAGTTTTGAATATTACTTGTTACTTTCAACAGTCAGGTACAAGATAAAAAACGAGAATGGTAATTAACATAAGATGGTGGCAAGAATTTAATACTGCAATTCATTACCATATTTTTTAGTTCATTACCATTCTCTTTAGTATGTTAACAGTAAATTACGGTAATGACAAGAATGGTAATGACTTTTCCTTACATTTTGTAGATTAACTCTTTAAAAATAAATGCAATTGCAGGTCCATTCATTCACTAAGCATTAGAATAGAATATTCATTATTTGAATATTCACAGTTCAATAAAACACTTTAAAATTAATATCAAAACAGTGCACATGGTAATGAAAAAAAACTGTACCAAATCCAAAACTCCACCGCGATATATTTTTTCATAAAAAAATGGCACACGTCCGTCTTGTTCACTGTTTACTAGCCGACTGAGGAGGGGATCGCGGACAGAGGGAACTTCGTATAGAATAACATTTGCAATGCCTACTGGCCAATTCCATTGTTGCAAACTATATTTATGGTAATGAAATTATTTTCTTGACAAAAATATTTTGCTGCAGTGGATTTAAATATTCAGTGTTAAAACTGTTAAACAACTAAACTTTCATTTCCTTATAAATACTTCATCTAAATTAAGAGGTTGAATCAAAGCAGTACATGTAATAGTCATGTAATTCGCTCTCAAATCTGTAAATCTAGGTTCTGACCGGTGATGGTAATGAGTTTTTAGCATGTTTATATTTTAATTATATATTTTATGTTGCAATAATAGAATTAATTTTAGATGCTAAGTATACCTATGAACCTCACGCAACATATAAAAAATATTTTAAATGAATTTAGGAGTTAGTTTATTTTTTATTTCAGCAAACATATGATTTGCACGAAATGATAGAAACACCCAGATACGTTTGCTTGATCTATGGTATATTATGACATCTGTGATGAATATCTTTATTAAATGGTACAAATAATCATTAAAATACAATAAAAACTTACGTAAATTATCAAATTAAAACTAAAGTAAAGTATTACTATTGCATAATCTTACGGCGCCGAAACGTGGTCCTTACCATCGGCCTCATCTCTAAACTCAGAGTCGCTCAACGAGCTATGGAGAGGGCTATGCTCGGAGTTTCTCTGCGTGATCGCATTGGAAACGAGGAGATCCGTAGGCGAACTAAAGTTAAACAACTTAACTAACACGTTCGACGCTGGTGACACAGCGTCTGTGATCAAACAATTCTGACTCCTATGCCAGTGACACACATAGGTGATCAAAATTGCCGTACTCTACTGCCACTAGCATAAATCAAGTTCTTACTCCTATGCCAGTCGCATCGAAATACGAACATTTTTGACACAAGTGTTGTGTCGCCGGCATAGGAGTACAATCATTTCGGTCACACATGCGTGTCACTGGCATAGGAGTTCTAATAAGAAAATTTCGATCGGTGTAGTACTTTTCTATGCCACGACACATGGCTTCATTGCTTGTAGTTTAAGTCCCTGTTCTAATGTTTAGTTTTAAGTTGCATGAATGTTACATTTTGCTTATTGTTGAAATTAAATTTGTTTGTTTTCATCTAAGCCATGTATGTTGTGGGAATGAATAAAGATTTATCTATCTATCTATCCATCTACTGTAGTATTAGGATTTAGTGAAACAGTACCGGGGGCGAACGTGTTAACAGTTACATTTTGATATGTTCCCTTCCCTTCATTAATATTATCTTTTCTGTGTTCCATTACAGACTTCTTCTCAACGACGACCCGAGTCAACGTCCATCCTGCGCCCAACTTCTAGGCCCAATAAAAACACTGTTCGAGATCATGTTAAGAGGAAAACGCCAAGCTGAACAAGTGGAAAACAACCCCAAACGACTGCGCTAAATCAAACATCGATAAGTTTCCCTATATATTATTCATTCCGTATCAAAATTCTATTTTGCGGAATGTTCTACATTAGGACTATTTGAATGCGTTTTTTTGTCAAAGTGAGTAAAATTTATTGATCGGTAGGGATTTTCTTAACGGAAATTCCAATTTTAGTTTAATCGTTTCAGACATTCTTAAAAAGTGACTTTGAGTTTTTGTGCAATCAGTGTTACCAATTTCTTCTGTCAATTCTGACACCCTCTATTGCGTTAAAGACTAACAAGTCTCGTTACCTTCGGTCTTTGAAGACCATATCCTTTTAAAGGAATATTTCCTTGTTTTCTTACAATGGGGACTAGTAACTTATTTTGAAGCAGCCTCTCGGCGGCAAATCTAACAACTCCAGGCTCAAATTTAATAGCTCAGTAGGATCATAAGGTCGCCTCAAGCCCCTTGGAACTACGAAGCAATGGGCAGCAACCCAAAACGCCTATAGGGCAACCATGAGGTGACCATTCTGGTATCACAATCCGTTATCAACCTTCTGATCACCCGCTCGCCTCGCTGGCTCGTAGCATTTTGGAAACCTATACTTCACTGGCTGAGACCTAAAGCGAATCTCTTGACGATAAAGGAAGCCACTTCACCCTATGTTACCCTCACGACAGTAAGGTGCTGATACACTACATTATTGATTACCCTTTAGTAACAGCAGGGATACAGTGGAGATATTTTTGAGTGAATTTAAATATGGAAGACCATGTTCACCTGTGTGCATAATGCATCAAAGCTTGCCAATGAAGAAGAAACACATAAATGTGCTGTTGTGTCTGACAATGTTGGATCAATATCACGTTGCTTCAATAAGTTCAATAGCAGTGAAGTAAACCTTTATATTAATAACATACAATGCAGAAAATTACTCAATAATGCAGCGGCAATAAGTGTGGTACAATGGGACAAATAATCGTTATATAAAACGGAAATGAAGGAGCAGATATTCAAGCAGTTATACAAGAATTAAATCTACAAGAAATCATTATTTACGATTATTTGGAGAAAACAACTACTCATGCAAGTTAATACTATTTCTAAAAATGTTAGCTGCCAGAAAATCAAAGATAACAATTCAGAATACATGAAGGCATACTCAAATTATCAGCAAATCGATTTAGTACCTGCCAAAAAAGGTGCAGAAATATCAAAAAACAGAGCGAAAATTTAAAAGCATAAAGAAAATTTCATTGACCATGTTGACAATATGGAGAAGGCAATACAACTGATAAAAGTGATAAAGGATAGCAAATAGGTAAGGAAGTATATTGAAATTGTGTGATTTGTGCTTCATTCCAATATAGAGTTCAGCCGAGTGGGGGAAGTGACATTATTACAAAGGTATTGTGAAAGCCTAATCGTTATATCGGAGTACTGATCGGACGCGGAGTGATCAGAAATAATAATTGTACCTGAGTAACTGTGCGAGATACTATAAGACTTAGAAATGATTACATATATACTGATGATTATTCTTTCTTGGCAACGCTTAATACTAGTATCTCACACTAAACTCTGATACAAAATCAGACCCTGTTAACTGTATGTCAGCTACAGATAAAAATATGAAATTAAGTCTGCTGCTAAATAAAAAACTACGTTTGACTGAAATTACTGAACTGGAAATGACAAACGATATAAGTTCCAAGAGTTAACGAAGTAAGCTGTACACACAGGTATCTAATCTGAGAATAATGATATGCAAAGTTAAAATAGGAAATATAAATTGATTCCGAGAATTCCTGCTATTACGAAATCGTCCCGATTCATGGTACCTAAAATGACTAAAGTGCAGATGTTGCATGTTCAAATAATTTCAACAACAATTAACCGTTTCAGTGCGGATGACACGCCAGGCGTGTCATGAATGTTTTTAACGAATGGCGTATGACACGATAGGCGTGTCATCATATTCTATGGCGTAAGGCACGCTTGGCGTATCATGAAAAAAATGTTCGCCGCCATGGATAAAAGTTTTTGAAAATGGAACACGCAACAAATCGCTTAAGACGGTAAGAGGATCAAGACTTTAAATTTTGCTGCCAATTTCCTGCTTATAGTTCTCGAACGTGTGATGCCGCTTGAATGGTCCTCATACTACAGGCTGCTTTCATCCAATAGGATATGTATTGAATTTGAATTTCTCTTCTCGACTTGCTCTTTTTGTCATGTTCCATTCGCGGCGAATTTTTGTCGTTCGCTGTTTCTTCTAAGGTAAATTTAGTCCCCTTTGGTCAATTTTGCATTAGCATGGATGTTAATAGATGTCAGCATTGCTATTATTAAATGTGCGGGTTAGATTATATTTACTGAAGTTACCAGTAAAGATTTAGGTACACTAGGCGCCGCTGTCACTGTAGCTATCCTATCATGTCTGTACATGATTTTTCGGACATTCCGCAAAAAAAAAAATTATTGTAGATAGTCTACTACTCAATGCGTTTTTTTATATATTGATTGCCATTCCACAGATTCTAGTCAAATTTATTAGTGAATAATCTTATTGGGGATCCTTTACATCCCCAATATTGACTGCCATTATACTAAGTCAAGTTTAAGTACATGTTTTTACTCATTGATAAGTGAATGAGCTCAATGGCGATCGTTTATATTCCTCTTATTGCCTGTAATTCCACTAAATCTAGTCAACAGAATTTAGAAATATCATATGGAATAAGCTTAATGGAAATCCTTTACATCTCCATTAATTAGTGTCAACACACTAAATCTAGTAAATTTTCAGTACTTATTTAGATGTTTTTACACTTTTATAAGTGAATAAGCATAAGCTGACCCTTTACATCCCCATTATTGACTACCGTAAGACTAAATCTAGTCAAATTGAAGTATTTAAATGTTTTGCACATTTATAAGTGGATAAGGTCATCGGGGATACTTTACATCCCGCTTATTCACTGCTATTACATTAAATCTAGTCAAGTTTAGTCTGTAAATGAAAAAGCTCATTGGAGATATTTTACATCCCCAAGAGAGTTTACGCTTCTGGACCATATATATCTCTAAATAAATACTAGCTTTAGGCTTTAGGTAAAAAAAAATCGTATCTATTTCATGTACATTTATTTATTTGTTGTATTTAAGTATAATTGTATTTTTAATGTTACCTTATAAATTATACGAGTAGGGTGGAGTAGGTAACCCATTTATGTATATACTACTATGTATATGTTGTGCTATATATTATATGAGTTTAAAATGGGTTTATTTCTTTGACCCTCTAAAGTGAGTTCAGGAGTTGCGAGCGAATCTCTAGTCGTGGAATAATTTACATAGAGCCCCATCTGTTTTTATCGCACTAGTAAAAATGTGTGACAGATATAGACCAAACTACGATACGCCACGTAACGTTAACGATTACCATCTTGGCTACTCACTCTGATCTATCCAGCGGTACTTTCTGAGCGATACATAGTCGGCGGACCTAAGGTTTGTTCACCTATCCATCGTCTTCTATTCCCTCGAAGTAGCCAAGGCAGTGAAGACCGCTTTGGTCTCACCAATGATACCAGGTTCGTCTACCATTTTCTCTGTATTTCAGCATTCGTAACGATCCTCTATATGGCCCTATATATGGCCGTGTGGTGACGGCAGGCATACATTTGTCACCACCCCAACTCCTCCTGCGGGTGTCGTAAGAGTCGACTAAGGGATTGAAGTGTCACTAACTATTATTTGGCAAAATATTGATGATGGGCAGCAGCGTCATCATAGTGGACACATTACTGCGATCGCCAATCCGCTTGTCCAGCGTGGCGATTACGGGCATTTACCTCCTTATGCGTCTATATTATGCATTAACTTAATAGGAGAGGCCTACGTCCAGCAGTGGACTATCACTATATACTAGGCTGATGATCATGATGATGATGACCCTGTATATCCAGTCAATCATTAAGGATTATTTTTGACTTAATTTTCACTGACTGACCATAACACTACTCTTCTCATAGTTCTGCTGGTAAGTAAAATGCCGACGATGTAACATAATAAGTCTTGTTCGTTTTTCCGTCGACACTGAATAATTCTGCCAAAGGACGCGCATATGGCACCTTTGGTACTGCAAAGTGTCAGTGTTATTTAACCATCAACGATCCTTATAATTGTTTGCTACAATTGCTGCATATGGGATGTGAAAAACATGATAACATTTATCAAATATTTTTTTGAGCGCAAAATTTTGTCTCAATCGAGTCCCAGCAAAAGGATCATTTATAAAAAAAATAAAGGCCTACGCTAGATGGCGCCGATGCCCGTCGCATGCGCACGCTCGCGGGTCTCGCTCAGTAGTAAAATCAGTCGCACTGCGCCCGCACCAATTAGCGCCGTTCATACAATTTCTCGTTAGACAAGCGTCAGTTCCGGGTGATCTGCGTCAGCTAGCAGCCCTAAATTAACAATACAATGAGGGTTGTGGCGCACTCGTGGCCACTATGTGGCGGTGAGATGGGATCACTTGCTTAATTGGATCTTACGAAATAAATACTATTTATTTTTCTTTACGTGTTTTGGTTTATTAAATAAATAAATAAATATCTTGGGATATCTAACACAAAGCGAC
Organism: Thaumatotibia leucotreta; assembly: GCA_025490895.1. Taxonomy (NCBI): domain Eukaryota; kingdom Metazoa; phylum Arthropoda; class Insecta; order Lepidoptera; family Tortricidae; genus Thaumatotibia; species Thaumatotibia leucotreta. The sequence continues at coordinate 42,430 of JALPQI010001585.1, read as the reverse complement.
CTAGTCCCACGGTAAGCTCAATTAAGGCTTGTGATGTGGGTACCAGGCGACGATTTATATAATAGATAGATACATAGATACTTAAATACGTAGACAGCCATGACCAAGAAACAAATATTTGTGATAAATAGATACACAAATAATACCCTCACCGGGATTTGAACCTGGAACCTCCAGCTTCGAAGGCAGGGTCACTACCAACTAGGCTACGGAGGCTGACAAAATCAATTAACTTCCAAATACAATAGCATTTCGCTGTTTTATATGCTGTACCGTAAAACGGAGTAAATAGGAATGTCGGGGTAAATAGGAACGTAGAGTAAACTTGTCTGTTAGTCCAGGACAAACATTCAAATTTAGAACAACAGATTTTTTCATAATTATTCTAAACTGGACTGTTTGTCTTGGGCTTACAGACTAGTTCTACATTCCTATTTACCCCTTTTTACGTTACATATAAATCAGACAGCTGTTTGGACCTCCGACCTACGTAGCGCCACCTAGTGGCAGAAAATCAAAATCACTCATTGATTAAATTTTAAACGGAAATAATGTGTCTTATGATTTTCCTTCCTTGTTGTCAGATTCGCTGCAGCTCTTCGTTTTGCGGGGACCGTTTCTCAAAAGCTTTGTAACTTGTTATACAAGTGGAAGTCTTTTTTTGACATCATAAATTAGATAACGACTTCCGCGTGTTGTTACAAGCTTTTAGAAATAGGTCCCTGTAGTGTGGCGGCGCGTTTGCAGTAAAAACTACTGGCTGGCTTATTGAAGTGGTAAATATTTACTTTGTTATACAGCGTGTGTATTTGATACGGGCGAATATTTTAGTGGCGATTACTATCGGACCTAGGGAACCTATTTACATAAATTTATTTATTTATTTAACCTTTATTGCACAAAAGAAAAAAAAACTTGACGTACAAAAGGCGGACTTAATGCCATAAGGCATTCTCTACCAGTCAACCTTTAGGCAAAGCAGAGAGATTGTGGGCGGTGCAACTAAAATAATTTATTTTAGAAATTAAGATATTTTTTTTTCATACAAAATAATTGAGCCCGCAATGTATTGCATCCACTGGTAGCCACATTACTTAAAGTAGACATAAGTATCTAAACGTCATACGAGTCTCATGTCAGTTGGCCGGCATACATTGCTGCTGGGTTGCACTTTAGAAAAATCATTACACCTAATCAACAACAAAATTTAACGAAATGGTTATCTTATACGACTCGTAGGATCAGATATTATAGCTGGATTAATTATTCGCCCGTATCAAATACCCACGCTGTATGTAATATAATTAATTATGGTTTCATTTGTACTGTTTTACACGTGGTAGGTATTTAGCTAGTTTCTTCTAAATGTAAACAATCTTGCAGTATCTTTGCCAACAGTCTAAATTATATGCAATATGTAGCTTTCGCTTGGATCTCAATATCAACTGCTCAAATGTAACGCGACAGTACCAACCTCGCGCATGAGATATACACGACATGAATGTAGGATTAATATGGATTTGACAACGTTATAATAATAGCAAGAACGAAAGGGATGGTCTTATGAAACTTTTTACTAGTGGAAGTGAAAAGGAACGATAATCGTCCGTCCTTATCACTGTGCCACTATTTTTTGTGTGTGTGTGCATTAGATGCTAAATGTAAGTGCCAGACAAATGCGTTGAATACGTCACTAAGTGCCTGTGTGGCACTTTCTTCTTAGTAGTAAGTGACTATGTCTATCCCTCTTAGTGGCACACTATGTGCGGCCCCTCGTATACACGAGCAGGCCTACCCAAGATGCCAATCTGCAAATATAAAATTCCATAGTGGTGATCGTTTTAACAGTTCGAAAAAAGGTGCTGATTTGACTTTCTAGTCATCATGCCTATTAACCTATTATGTATGGAAATGGTCACGTGACTAATCGCTTATCGTATACTATTGCAGTGATGACTAGACAGTCAAATCAGCATCTTTTTTCGAACTGTCAAAAGGATCACCACTATGGAATTTTATATGAAATACTCAAAAGTGACGTCACGTTTGAGTACTGCCAAATGACCTACTCTTTTAAGTTCTTTTCAATTTATTAAATAGAAGTTCTGTACAAAAATTAGTGCAATCTACATCTTAAGTCAGCCTCCGTAGCCTAGTTGGTAGTGACTCTGCCTACGAAGCTGGAGGTTCCGGGTTCGAATCCCGGCGAGGGCATTATTTGTGTATTTATTTATCACAAATACTTGTTCCTTGGTCATGGCTGTCCTATGTATTTAGGTATCTGTATGTATCTATCTATTATATATATCGTCGCTTGGTACCCACATCACAAGCCTTAATTGAGCTTACCGTGGGACTAGGTCGATTTGTGTAAGATGTCCCAAGATATTTATTTATTTTATTTAAGTAATAATTTCTTCGTGTATTATGTCGTGCATAATGTTACATAATTTATTTTAACTACAGTCATCATCCCTATTATGGTCACGTAACTTTTCGTACGAATTTGTCATTATCATAAATTTACTTATCGGCCTTATCGTATATGAGTGCAGATGGCAACTTGGCTAGGCCTGATGTCATTGTCTAATTGTATTATTCCATGGATTGTTTTTGGTAAACCACTTTTTCTTAATCTCATATTCTTTATTTATCTCTGTTCTAGATACTCGAAACGAGATAGCAAGCCTTCGCCCGAGCCTTCAAGGGAGTGAAGAAACCTTCTCGAAATATTAACATTCATTAACCGTAGGACCTATTCGTATATTCAAGTGCGAATCTTCAATGTTGTATATTCAAATGTGTAGGTATCTAAATGATCTGGTCATAAATATGGTGTCTCAAATTTATAACAACGAAATAATGATATATTTATGTAAGTGTAGGCATATTTATGTATGTATGTATCCTATCTTAGTATGTCTTCTTATTAAGTTTGCAAGTTGCACCGCCTACATTCTTTTCTGTTTTGCCTTAAGGTTGACTGGTAAAGAATGCTCTGTGGCATTAAGTCCGCCTTTTGTATGATAAGATTTTCTTTTGTGCAATAAAGATTAAATAAATAAATAAATAATGTGCATGGTGACAATACTATGAAAAAATTTTGATTCATATTACTTATATTTTTGATAGGTCGAAGGTGCCTATCTTTGTCAGAGTTTTCATGTACCTGAGAAATTCGACCTTGTCGACTGAGACCGGGTGGCCGAGTGGTTTCAGGTATCAGCCGCATAGGCTGAGGACGTGGGTTCGAATCCCACCTCGGGCGTTAGTGAACTTGGTCTTTTTCTTTGGTATATGTTAATTTGGAGGGTATTTCTGCACTTACGTATAACTGTTCTGTTTAAAGTCTACTCATGTGTACGTTTTATTTTGAAAGAATATCACATACACATGTACTTCATTTCCTCAAAATTTATTGAGTCTTTCCTGCGGGTTTTCCTATGACTCTTTTGCTTTAATAATTGGCTTTCGGGTTTTTAATCAACTTCTCTCATTATCTATGTTAAAAACAAAGTAATAAGTAGTATATGCTTTCGACTGCTGCCTCCAATTGTAAAGTGGTTTTCAAAATAAATATAGAACTGGTATCGACAATTTGGTAACGAGATAAATACGTTCAAAAATGTACTTAGATTGAATTGGTGCTATAAAGGAATAGTAACAAATATTATGTATATGGTTATGGTGCAACAAATGTAGTGGTGGTATTTTTTCCTACAGAGAATACTTTACGGAATATGGCCTTAAACCAAACACCACTAATTTGGTATATTATAATATGTTTTTTGACATTTTGCTGATTCCAATTGTAAACAGGTTTTTAAAATAAATATAGAATTGCCATCGGAAATTTGGTAACGAGATACGTTCAAAAATTTACTTGGATTGAATTGGTGCTATAGAGGTATAGTATATATTATATATATTTAAACTATATATGGTGCATCAAAACTAGTGGTGGTATTTTTTCCTGCAGATACTTCACGGAATATGGCCTTAACCCTTTTCATCATCATCATCATTTCAGCCAAAACACGTCCACTGCTGGATATAGGCCTCCCCCAATGATCGCCAATATGACCGGTTCTGCGCTGCCTGCTCCGCCCTTAACCCTTAATGGTAATATATTTACCACCTCATTTGGTGACTGTTGATGCCGTATTAAGGGTTAAATCAATCGCCACTAATTTGGTACACTATATATGTTTTAGACATATTTTTGTAGGTAATGTATTAGGTATGCAATATTGATGTGTTGTTGTTCTGATTCAAATTTATAGTAAAATATTTTTCATAATCAATTTGAAATCGATTTATATTATGTATTTTTATTACTTATATTTTGACATGTACTGTTTAATCTTTTTTACCTTTATAATATAAAATAATTATTATTAGAATTAGTTTTAAGTATAGAATTAAGTTTCGTTGTTTCTTACAGCGTTTCTTCTCAACAGAAGCGCTGGTAGACGCAGGCATGTAAAACGGACGGACAGACAGACTGACTAATAATGACAACTTATTATATGTAAAGTCAATGTGAAGAAATCATCTATTGGATAAGATCGTCTACCTACAGGCTCTTGTTTTGTCTTATGTTTATATTGTTTACACATGAAGGGTCCACTTAAAACATGTCACTTTTTTCCAAAATTGAAATTTGAATATTACAATGTATAGCTAGGAATGAACTATTCTTTACCACGTTACGTATGTCAAGAATTAATTTAAATACCATCTTCCTATAACATAATAAAATACTGTTTGTATAATGATAATGACATAGCAATTTTTCAAACCGTGATACTGATAAGTGATAACTCAAAATGTTTCCATTCATAGGTACGGAGTGTAACAAAAGTAGTGGTCATTATTTAAGGGCCCATAATTTTTGTCATTGTGGTCATTTAATTTCAGGTTCTTTGGTAAATTAAGGACCCGGTCGTATTACAAAACCGGACAACATTTTTCGCAAATTCATTTTTAATTTTCTATGGAGGGTTGGTCTATTTGACCAACCTGCCCGGCTGGGCTGGGCTTAAAGAAAAAAAATTGCATAAAATATTTTCTCCTATTTCCTAATAAAGAGTACTATACAGAATGTGCCCTTAAGCGGATCACTACAATATACAGTCACACTTTGTATAATAGATACTTTATTACTAGGCTATGTGATAATGAGCAGGACAAAAAAAAATAAGCACTGCATGGCTGCCAGAGTCTCTGAGCATTGTAGGTAAGTAGGTATAGAAATATCAGTCATGACGATCTTTCCAGTGAAATTGCCTTTGTATGGCTTCTCAACATTGACCGCTATACAGCATGTTACCATCACGCAGCTTTTTATTGAAAACGAGCAATGAGATGTTAAGTCGCAAATGCAAGGGTCCACATAATTACAACGTATGCTTACGTTGACTTATTAAGTACGTGCTAAAATGTGAACATTTATAGACAACTGCAATTCTAAATTAATCATTTTTATAAATATCGTGGAAGAGTTTTCAAACAGGTTGTAACCGCTGGGATAAACTGTTAATTCTTGTAAACTATTAAATTGTTGGGCAACCAGTTTTCATAAAAGCCCGCGTGATGGTAGCGTACTGTTTATACTAAAGTTAAGTTTGTATTAGTTATGTAAGTTATGTTAAAAAAGATGACCTCCTGCAGAGTTTCTTGCGGCGTTTCTTCTCTAAGCAATGGGTCCTTTCCGAAGCGCTGGTACATAAAAAAGTGTAAAATTATGAATGAATAAAATATAAAAAAAATGGTAATTTCATTTCCTTTCATCGTGTAAATCCTTTATACAGGGTTTTAGAAAAAAAGTCGATTTAGGGCACACACATAAGCCTATCTCAATCCATTGCTGGACGTGGGCCTCTCCTATCAACTGACGTGTATGGTCGCATTTGGAGGTAAATAAAATACTCATAATCACCACGCTGGGCAAGACGGATTGACGAATCACAGTAGTGTGTCCACTATGATGACGCTGCTGCCCATCATCAATTCCACAAGTATGCATCAGCCTATGATAGTCCACTGCAGGACGTAGGCCTCTCCTATTAACTATTAAAATGCCCATAACCGCCACGCTGCCTGGGCAAGCGGATTGGCGTCGCAGTAATGTGTCCACTATGATGACGCTGCTGCCCATCATCAATCTTTTATCAAATAATGGTCAGTCACACTTCAATCCCTTAGTCGACTCTTACGACACCCGCAGGAGGAGTTGGGGGGTAATAAGTAAGGAAATCTAATAAATAAAAGTATTAAGTATGGATTTTTTTTTATTGCTGTAGGTAGATCCTTCCATCCAAAACAATAAATGTATTTCGAAACAATACCTAGGATATTGTATGAACCCGTGAATTGTTCTTCGTTATCAATATCACTAAAATAGTACATTTCGATTCAAGTGCAAAAAAAATTTTTTTTTACGGTGGTGAAAGTTGGAGCCCGAGTGAAACTAGGGCGACAATCACCCGAGTTAAAAATAAGTTATTACACGACGTATATCGAACGACTTTTTTTATAACAAGTGCCTTAAAGAGATAAATTAATGCACACGAAGCTTGCGCAAAGTTTACTTTTCCGCACTAGTTAGGAAAATATATTATTACAAGACTACGGGGTGACCACAGAATTAGATTTGAATAGAAGAAACAAGTTCATTCATTTGTATGGCGGCCGAGCGTGTCAGATTTTGTACTGAAGTTGTCTCGTACTTCCCTACGATTTTAAATGTCTCAGTCTTGAGTTTTCATTTTTTTTGTGTTGTTGCAATTAATATTACTTAAGGAGGCATTATTAATGTTTTTTTTCACTTCAACTTACAAAATTTGACGCCCGAAAGCTGCAAGCTGCGATTAATGACGGACAACTCAGTGGATTTCACTGAGTTCATTTGACACGCTAAGTAGATACGTTTGCTTGATCTATGATGGTATATATGACATCTGTGGGGTTAACGGTAGTTAAGAATACATTTGTCACCAGCACCACCCCAGCTCTTCCCACGGGTGTCGCAAGAGTCGACTAAGCGATTGAAGTGTCGCTGACCATTAATTTGTTAAAGATAAATGACGGGTAGCAGTGTCATCATCAGACACAATCGTAAATGAAAATACGAGCAAAAAGTTGATTTCCGATAAAAGTATGATCAAACTTCGGGTTAATAATGCGATAATTGATGATCCTAAAATGGTAAGCGATGCTTTTAACGAATACTTTGTTAGCGCGGGTAAGGTTTCCAGTATAGATGCAAATAATAGTCGTGAACATATGAACCTATTAAAAAATAATCACATAAATAACGTAAAGTCAGTTTTCATGTCACCTATTGACGAATTAGAAATAATTAAAATTGTGAAGTCCTTAAAAAACACGAGTTCTTGCGGCTCGGATGATATAAGTTCCACCTTGGTCAAGAGTAGCATTGAAGTTCTAACTGCACCATTATGCGATATTTTTAATGCATGCATTAGTGAGGGAATCTTCCCTGTTAAGTTTAAAGTAGCAAAAGTTATTCCTTTGCATAAAAAGGACAGTAAAGTTGAGACAACTAATTATCGTCCAATTTCTTTGCTATCGGTAATTTCCAAAATTTTGGAAAAGGCAATTGCCAATAGAATTATTGATCATTTTGAAAGAAATAATTACTTCTGTTCTCAACAATTCGGCTTTAGAAAAAATCGAAACACAGGGGCAGCTATTACTGAATTAGTTCTACATGTTATGAACAACCTCAACCAAAGCCTCAACTGTGCAGGTATATTTTGCGATTTAAGTAAAGCTTTCGACTGTGTTAACCATAAAATATTAATTGACAAGTTGAATTATTATGGAATACGTGGACTGACATTGAAACTTCTAACATCTTATCTCACGGATAGAACCCAGTTTGTTCAACTGGTTAACGTTGACAATGCAGGTTGTGTAGAATATGTCAATTCTAGTAGAAACGCAATTGATTGTGGCGTCCCCCAAGGATCAGTCCTGGGGCCCTTATTGTTTATTATTTTTATTAATGATCTACAATACAATATCACTAATGGTACAGCTTATCTTTATGCCGATGATACAAGCATAATAGTCGCAAGTAAAACTGTGAATGCACTTGAAGTTCAAATTAGCAAAACATGGGACGAATTATCTTACTGGTTTGAATGTAATGGCCTTAAAATGAACCTTGATAAAACTGTTTATTTTCCTTTTGTTAGACATGCTAATAGCACAACATATGACTTGCCTCTTCCTATAACAAAGGTTGAAAGTGTTAAGTTCTTAGGCATCCAATTAGATTCACAGTTACGTTGGTCAAATCACATAGATCTTTTAAGGAAAAAATTAGCATCCGCCTGTTACACTCTGAAAACCTTATCAAAAATGTCAAGCTCAGATGTACTTAGGACAGTTTACTTTGCATATTTTGAAAGCTTATTGAAATATGGCCTTGAGGTTTGGGGCAACAGCGTCCATGTGAAGCCTGTCCTCATATTACAAAAAAAAGCTGTTAGATATGTTGAAAAGGCGAAGCGGCTTGCACATTGCCGCCCTCTGTTTGTGAAACATAAAATACTAACAGTTACCTCTCTGTATATATATTTGGTTTGTATTTTCATTTTTAAGAATAGGAACCGTTTTGCACGTCCTACAAAAAATAGACCTATGTATGTATTAAGACATAAATTTGACATAAATTTACCAGAATCGAAAAATTATATACACTTTAGAAGTAGTTTGGAATATAATGGGTGGCATTAAAATGTATAATTTTTTAGATGAGGATATACGAAAATCTAATAATGTACATGATTTTTCAAAAAAATTGAAAGCATTTTTGACAACAAGACCGTTTTATAATCTGTATGAATATTTTGATAATTCGACATTTTAATTAATTTGATTTAATTTTCGATTATTTAATATTAAGCTAGTGTAAGATTTTGCATTCCATATTGAGGTAGAATGTACTATTTTGATAATGTAATATTTTGATAATTCAACATTTTAATTAATTTAATTTACTTTTCGATTATTTAATATTAAGCTAGTGTAAGATTTTGCATTCCACATTGTGGTAGAATGTACAGTCACACTATAGGTAAAATCGTACCTATAATACTTGTGACATTTACCCTCAACACCTGTATGTTCTTGCAAAATAAATGAATTTGAATTTGAATTTGAATTTGATCGCCAGCGCCCTTCCCAGTGTGGCGATTATAGGCATTAAGTACCTCCTAATGCGTCCGTAACGTATAAATTAATAGGAGAGGCCTACGTCTAGCAGTAAATAAATAAAATAAATATCTTGGGACACCTTACACAAATCGACCTAGTCCCACGGTAAGCTCAATTAAGGCTTGTGATGTGGGTACTAGGCGACGGTATATATAATAGAGAAGATACTTACATACATAGACAGCCATGACCAAGGAACAAATATTTGTGATAAATAAAATACACAAAAAATAACCTTGCCAGGATTCGAACCCGGAACCTCCAGCTTTGTAGGCAGGGTCACTACCAACTAGGCTATGGAGGCTGACAGCAGTGGACTGTAATAGGCTAATGATGTGGGAAAGTGTCCATATGCAATTCTTGAAACATGCACTTGTTTGTTTCAATGACTAGTTCCACAAAGCCATTAGTTGCATCGATGCTAATGACACGAACCGATCCTTGAAATGAATGCATGAAACTTTAGATGCGGTTTTGTAGGAAAGTATTGTTTCAATTTCATATTTATTTAACCTTTAGTATGCGCTGTCAGAAAATGTTATTGAATTTATGATCTTTAAGTTAATAATCCAACGACTTGGGACGGAAAACATACCTAGTACCTACCTAGATAAAATTTTCGCGTGACTGCGAGACAGTGCGTTGAGTTCTGTACCTACCCAATTACTTACCCGCGAATCATCTCTACCTTTAAAATGATAAAACTATTGGCAGCAAAACATTACTTGAAGGTAAATACTTAATTAGTAAGTAATTAAACAAATTAAGTAAGTTTTAAAGGGGTTTTCATGTGGTTAAAAAATCGAATGTCCTCGTTTATCCTATCGATCCGCTTCATCTATCCAGATCCATAAATAAATAAGATATCTAGGCACATCTTACACAAATCGACTTAGTCCCACGGTTAGCTGAAGTTAGCTGAATTAAGGCTTGTGATGTGGTGGGCGAAGAAGTATCTATATACTCGTATTAGATAGATACATATGTGTAGATACGTACACAACCACGACCAAGGAACTAATATTTGTGTTAAATAAATACGCAAATGATGCCCTCGCCGGGATTTGAACCCGGAACCTCCAGCTTCGTAGGCAGGGTCACTACCACTACCAACTCGGCTAAGGAGGCAGACTGATCTATATCACTAATGCATCTACTATTTATGACATATAAATTGCGTAATTACCCAAAGGCGCCGCCACGGTAGCCCCATTTAGATCTCGTAAAGTGTAAAGTCTAGATCGTATCAGTTCTTACAATTACAAGCCTATTAGGCCGATTAATTCTTGTATTGCATGCCAACTTGTATTCTTCTAACGGCTAAACTAGGATGGCAATAAAATTGGCGAGCGTTCTTGCGATTTTCAATAAGAGGGCATAGCGACACAATGGAAACTGCCTTTTGACCGCCACAGTCTGATGCCACTGGTATCACCGCGAGCTACTAAGCTATGAACTATGGGCTATAAACACGAACATATAAGATACGCACTCCCGTGTCTCTTTTATTTACATGGGAGTGCGTATCTTTTGTTCTGGGCCCATAACCTCTAATAAAACACACGAGTGGCAGTTGACGACTAACTGATTTTAATTTATTGACCATAGACGTTCATCACAGACAACATAACCTAAAGACGTAGCTTTAGACAATTATTTCATTTAAACCGATGCTGCCAAAAATGCTGAGGTGCGGGCGGCGTAACATGAGCTAACTGTGTTGTGATTCGTCGTTTCAAGGTCAATGAGGTGTAAATCAAAAATGTCCGCCGGTCGCTAGTGATTTCCGAATGTCGATAAAAGTATCGATGGTTACAATGTCTATCGCTTTCACAATTCGATATTAGTCATTGACTTACCGACAAAACCGTGAATCCATATCCGTACTAAAGCATACCATAAATGCGAAAGTATGTCTGTCAGTTTACTGAGTCTACACGCATAAATCGCTGAACCAATTTAGATGAACTTTTGAATGGAGATTATTTAAGACCCGGGAAAGGACATACGATATTTCATTCATCATCATCATTATCATCATCATCCCCGCAGATGTAGATATATTATGATACTAGCTTCTACCCGCAACTTCTGGTGTGACAAATAAAATGCATTTTATATAAAAAAAAATATTTGTACTGTCTGTCTGCTGTGTCTTCATCTACACATTTAAACCGGTTTAGATGAAATTTGGAATCGAGATAGTTTAAGACCCGGGAAAGGACAAAGGATAGTTATTTTATCATCATCATCCACGCAGACAAAGTTGCGGTCAAATATTAATATCACAATATATCTTTTCTGAGATAATAAATAAAACAATTTTATAAAATATACTTTTATTTGTACAATCATTAACTCGTAGTTACAAAGTTACCAAAAAACTACCATTAAAATACGTTCTATATCAAATTCGTCTATTATTCGTTTTTGTTAATTTGAAATATTCCGGTTTAAAGTGTCGAGAACATATCACACTGCTAGGAACAGGAAACCAATCATGTGACCGTTTTGTAGCATTCACATTTCTTTCATGTTTGGGCATTTAGAGAAGATACACAATATTATTTAACATAATAGTATTATTGAAAATTATACTTCTACACTTTACACTAAACCAGAATTTATTTGAGGATAATTGAATATAACGTAATATCTTATCGATAGTAAACAGACTGCCGGTATAGACATCACTAGTTCGGATACGGAGACTCCACCGCAGAGTCTGTTGCTGGGTACGATTGAGAATAAAGATTTTAATTTATCTTTAGTTACCTTATCGATAGTAAACAAACATACTCTACGGTCATCCCTAGTTCAGACGGCCTACCTGCTCGTTACGCTAGACAAGGAGGGAGTTATACTTCGTGCAAAGTATTAGAAAGAGACTTTGTAAAAAGACATCAACGAGTGCACGAGATTTTATGCTTAAACTATTTTTAATTTTTATTGAAATTTATAGAAAATTGCTCACTTGTGAGACGAAATACCATCTTTTTGCACACTAGATGTTTTTGTATTCTTGCTACACAATTTCACGCAACATTAATGCATTTTGCATGATGTAAATCACGTTAAAACTTTCGTAATTATCTCATGAACGCCGGCCGCAGACTGAAGCACGGTGTTTTCACTTAGTTGAAGTAGTGAATTTGATGTACTCATGACGTCATTGGATATGCTTCCGGAAATTAACGTTAGAGGGCGTTGATATCAATTTCAAGATCTTGTGTTATCTGTACAGCCACTATTTTCTTTTCCGTTACGCGCAGTTAACAAAACGAAAGAAATGACAAAGAATTAGTTTTTTTTCATTACTTGGCTCTCAAAATATTTTTGTTTCATACATAGAGAAATGTAATATTAATTTAGCTATACTTGTATTTTTACTTTTGTCCAATTTGAATTCTTTAGCTACAAATATTTTAGATGCATTTAAAAAATATATTGAATGAACGGAATGTTTTTGCAAGGTCGGCCATAATTAAATTTTCGCTTTGGTTGTCTTCGATGCTTGAACTGGAAGTGCATCGAAACGATATTATTTTAGTGATTTCATACAACGACTGTGCTTGTTCTGGACTCCTATAATTGTGCTTTTCCATGTATGTACTGTACATGGATTGGATTTTTGTAAAAATGGTGCGATGCGGTTAAATGTGTTGTTTGCCTAATTGTGGTAAAATGCGTGAGCATTTTAATGTTACTCAAAACGCATATATATGCAAATTGGAAGCCATTCGCAAAAACCGTTTCAAGATGGAAATGTCCCACGAGCTCCGTTCGCCGACATTAGAAAACTGTGCAATGCGGCTACTGTTTTTTTAATTCAACTTCAATCAAACTGATAGCAAATAATATATGATACAGATGCTTAATAAGTTAGTACCTAAAAACTTTATGGATAAGGCTAGTGTAAAAATAAAACTAGAAAGTGACATATTTTTTTTGTTTTATTGTTTCTCGATCCTAGTTCGGGCGAACAGAACTAGGTCACATAATGTGTGAACTTCTTCAGCTGATTCCAAATGAGAAATGCGTGGCAAGTTCACACTTGATGTGATCTGGTTTTGTTTGTCCATTATTTCAAAGGTTACCAATCTACAAAGCTATATATATACCTATACATATATATGTGTATATATATATATATATGTATATATATCAGAAAAGTTGCCGGGAATCATCAATAGATGGCGCTGCAAGCAAAAACCTTGACTGATAACTCTATACACTACTATTCAATATACTCTATGGACTGAAAGTTAGCAATGGAGGCGTGGCTCTAATATGGAGTGAATTCTCCGTATGCGTGACAGAGGGGGTCGCCCGGCTATGCTACGTCTTGAGGTTATGTTGTCTGTGACGTTCATAGACAACATTATCTTCAATTACACTAGATGGCGCTAGTAACCGTATTCTAAACTATTATTTTGATATCAATTAATAACAGTGCTTATAGGCGATAGTTCATAGCTTGCTAGCTCGCGGTGAGACCAGTGCCTAAAGACGAAAACGGGAAATCGTGACAGCGACGGGACTGGCCGACAGCTACGTCAATGTAATAGGAACTTACGTGGGACGCAGAAAAGTTCGATTTCGCTTAAATAATCGCGAACGTGTGGCGTCTGGAGCTCGGCATTTTCCTTCGCCGTCTGGCGGTCAAAAGGTTAAACCGACACTGCTCTAAAATAGCGGCCCTACCGCGAAAAACGATAAGACACAACAGAAAAATCCTCGAAATTTACGAATTTCGATTTTCGCGGTAGTACGCCAATCCTTAAAGAAAGAAAATTCGAATTAGACTCGCCGTCTTGCTCCGGATTAGGAAGTGTACCTACTTATACTCCATAGTGGGAAATTACTGATTTCCGACTGTATCAGCCTCTGTAACCTAGTCAGTAGTGAACCTGCCTAGGAAACTGGAGGTTCCGGGTTCGAATTCCGGCGTGGGCATTATGTGTAGATAGGTAAATAGTTTTAGTCTATGGCCATGCCATACAATACACTGGCAGAGCAATAAACTACGAGTAAAACCACCAAACTAAACTATTTAATGTAAGTAACTTAGTTTATTAATTGTAATGTATTGTGTTGCAGTGCCCTACAGGGTTTCATAGCTGAACAAATAAAATGTATCATCATGTATATCTGTGAAAGCAATAAATACCTATACTTTTTTTTTTGCATTTGAACGATTTAATAATAATGAATAGACAAGTAGCCACCGACTGTTCCAAAACAGATGGCGTCAAAACCTTTAAATCATTAGTTAATTACAATCTCATTAGCGAACTCTTACAGTTCCCAGCTGATTTAGCTGCCATTTAATAACCATTAGAAACAGAAGCCTGAATACATCAATATTATAATGATTTATGGTATAATTCCTTTAATAAAAATGTAATTTCCGTGCGTAAAATGTGTTAAGCGCGAGTTGTATTAAAAAAGTTGCGGTAATAAATTTGTGGTAAGTACCTACCATTAAACGTGGACACTTTAATACAATTTTTATGGCATAAGAGGTAAATGAGCAGACGGCTTGCGTTATTGTAAAGCTACTACCGTTGCCCATGGCCTCCTCCGATAATAGTTTAATTGATTTTAAAGTTTCGTGAGACATAATAACTATAATTATAATTGATGCTGAACATAGGGCTCCTCCAACCAAAGATTGCCAAAATGACAGGCCCTGCACTACCCGCATCCAGCGGACTCCTGCGACCTTCACCAGGTCATCTTGTGGGGGGCCGACCCTCGCTGGGCCTTCCGGTACGCGGCCGCTACTCGAGAACCGAGAGCTACTTGGCACTGGATATAGTATAGTGATAAACTCCCCCCCGAAGTCGGCGGCACGTGAACAAAAACCGACAACGCCCCAGTGGTGATCTTGGCATTAAAAGTGTTAGTAGCTCGCGGTGAGATCAGGGTGCTTAGACAAGTTGCCAATTGCTAACGCTTAATCGTCAATCGTAAACGTAAGGCAGCTAACTGTCTTTGTCGCACTAACATGAAAGAGTGACAGAGAGGGAAAACTTCGATACGCTGCCGGTGGCGGTTTAAGTTTTTATTGGTTGATATTGAAATTCATTACCTTTGCTTTGAAAAGGGGGTGAAACTTGTCAACTAAAATTCAGGACCGTTTTTGAAAGGCAATTTAGTATGGCGTGCGGCTTCCATGTTTTATTTGTTCGTAGAAGAGAACCCTAAATTGTATGAATGTGGCCCAAAACGAACGGTCGCCATTAGAGCCGCGCCGCCTGCGCGGGCGCAATTACCGGGTGATTTATCTTCAGGTTCGATAATTAATATCCGGCCTTTCATTCATTGTACCTACGGCGAACAGCTCCAAAATATATGTTAAAGATTTTGATCCTTGTGTTTTAAACACGTTCTGGAACATATAAAATATTATTATAAAACCATGCATCGCGGGAGTAATAGAATAGTGTAATTCCCTAGGGAAAAAAATATTTTTTAGTACAGATGGTGCGTTTTTAGGCTCTAGTGCGAGAAGTGTGTCATTTTACGTCAGGTCCAAAACTTCGGAGGGCCATCTGCACTAAAAAACGTACGAGACACGTACAAAAAACGAAATTTGTAACTCGTGTCGATTTAAAAACACTCCCTATCGGTCTTGTTTTAAAAACATCGCCACTCGTTTCGGATTTCATGTTTTTCGCACTTGTGTCGTAATGTACTATTGTATCATGTAAAAGATTTCACCCAATAGTATTAAAACGGGTCACTGACTGCAAATCGATTATATCTCGACATGTTCGGAGGATCCTTATCAAGACACGTTCCTTTAATTGACGTTTTGTATTTGTAGTTTGCCTAATTGCAGTTTCCCTTTACAAGTGCAATATCCATGCAGTCGAAGTGCAGACTGGTTATTTTCACTTGTGAACCTGTGGGCACTTTTAGACTACCTACCTACGCACCAGTGATGGATATTTCAATTAAGTACTTATATTCCCGCATACATTCGGTTATTAGTGGGCATTTTCGCGAGAAGAGATCCAAAAAAAAATTTTTTTTAAGGTAGGTAAATTTAATGTTTTTCCTACTCAGAATAAAGAGTTCTTTCAATCTAGGAGAAAAAAAGTACAAGAAAAAAATGGTCCCACATTTTTCATACATTTTACATGCTCTCCACTTTGTAACCGCTGTACTAAAGTGTTTGAAAAACGGTTGAGTAATAGAAACAAAAAGTTGGGACACTTTTTTTCTTCTAGTAGGATCGAAAGAGCTCGTGATTCTGAGCAGGAAAAATATAAAATTTACCTGTTTCAGAAAAATAAGTTTTTTGTATCTCTTCTCGCGAAAATGCCCTAGTACATTGTGCATCAAGGGAGGTAAGTACGGAATTATATTCTGTGGAATTACTAACGATAGTGTTAGATAGAAGCCCGACGCCGTTTTAATTACTCGAGTTAGTAGTCCGCTTACCGACCGTGATGCACACAATGTTTTACATCACAATTGCCGACAAAAACAAAAGTTTTAAGATAAAATATTAATAAATGACGTACTGACATTTCTAGTACACCCTAGGGAATTTCACTTTTCTATTAGGTACTCCCGCTACGCGCGCAAGCAATGGCGCGCTTAGACAGCAAGTCATTCTAACACTCGTTAGTAATTTCGCACTTACCTCCCTTGATGCACAATGTACTATTAATTATACTTATAGTTATAAATACTCTATTACTAACGTTTTAGAGTTCAAAATCAAACTATTTTAATGAATAATAATCACCTAGTCAACACTGACAAACAAATGGGAACCTTAAATCTCATCATCATCAGCCTATGATAGTCCACTGCTGGACGTAGGCCTCTCCTATTAACTATGCGTATTGACGCATTAGGAGGTACATAAATACCCATAATCGCCACGCTGGGCAAGCGGATTGGCGATCGCAGTAATGTGTCCACTATGATGACGCTGCTGCCCATCATCAATCTTTTATCAAACAATGGTTAGTGACACTTCAATCCCTTAGTCGACTCTTACGACACCCGCAGGAGGAGTTGGGGTTACTTTAGTGTTGCCAACACGAATAATACTTAGTTGGAAAAATAGTACCTAGTAGTAGTAGTACATTTCAGTTCTAGTGATGGATGGTTAGGGTTCTTTACCAGTGGTAAAAAAAAATATGTAGGAATACTAGGAATAAAATAGACCACCTAACAAAAAAAATATTGAGTGACATCCCAAAACTTTCCTAACTCTGCAAAAAAACATTAACAGCAAAGGTTTTCTAAAATCCGAAGGGAGTTTTAACATCTAACAATGATCGATCAGAATTAGTCAAACTTTGTTCACGAAACTTTCTACTTTCATTTTGTTTTTACATTTCCGACTCGAATAAAACATACGAACGATTTCAAGTACAATCGATGGCTATAAAGAAGCTCGATTTGTCAGAATGGTTAAAAACTGACCAAGAGCATGTCGGGCCATGCTCAGTGTAGGGTTCCGGCGTTGTAAAAAAAGGACTGGGTCAATTATATTCGAAATAGTTTTATCTTAAAGTAAATTATACTCGTTTAATCCCATTATTCATATTATTTGGACCCATGGATCAAAAGTTTGTGAAGTAACATTTCTGTTATTCCGGAGCGATTATCTCCGAAATTATTGATTTAAGACTGATTTTTCAATCCCCGGTTAACTTACCTGTCAAATAAATATTAATTACCTAGCTCTGTCCTGTTTTGATTGACGATTTGAGAAAAGGATGGTGATGATTTTAACTAACGGATAGCTTTATTTGGTGATTGAAAAATCAGCCCTTAGACTTAGAAAAACCTTTCGTTAGATTTGAGACCCTTATTCATTTTAAAAGACCTATTCAACGATACCCCTAACTATAGGATTACAGCAAAATATAAAAATCAACCCCATTTTACGTGTCAGGCCAGGTACCCGATTTTTTTTATAACTTATTCAACCACTTTGTCGCCGTGATTGATATGTAGGTATATACCTATAGATACCAAATTGCTGATTTCTAGTACTAACGACCGAGGAGCTAAGCTGCGGACAGACGGACATGGCGAAACTATAAGATTTCCTAGTTTACTCATCATCATCATCAGCCTATGATAGTCCACTGCTGGACGTAGGCCTCTCCTATTAACTATGCGTATAGACGCATTAGGAGGTAAATGCCCATAATCGCCACGCTGGGCAAGCGGATTGGCGATCGCAGTAATGTTTGCACTATGATGACACTGCTACCCATCATCAATCTTTATCAACATTATTTGATCATTAGGTCAGTGACACTTCAATCCCTTAGTCGACTCTTACGACACCCGCAGGAGGAGTTGGGGTGGTGACAAATGTATTCTTACTGCCGTCATCACACGGCAATTACTGTCGTCACCACACGGCAAGTCACCACACCACACGCCTAGTTTACTACGGAACCCTAAAAAGTAGAGATGCCCTTTAAAATATTAACAAAATAATATGGCGCAATGCTATTTCAAATCTAAAACGTCGCAACTGCTCTTACAGTTACTTCTATTCATCCTTTTATGCTATTAATTTTAAAGTCAAAATGTCGTAAGTGCATATTAAATACGAAGGTAATATGACTTTTTGAAGTACGGTAGTGGTAAAAAGAAATGGCCGTCATAAGGGACAAAATGATTAACCTGATAGATCCTATCGGGCACATGGCCCTTAATCAAAAAACTAGTTTTGATGGTTGGCCCTACAGCCATTTAAAGGTCTTAGAATATGTGTTTAAAGGTTGATACTTATTTGAATGATACTTGGGTCAAAATTCTTTTCGTTGTCTTATTTTGTGTCCTTAAAAAACGTGACACAGTTGTGATTTCTGTATGAGATGATGTTTTGTTTCTAATTTTTGATGTATAGGTAGATTAAAATCTAGCGTGAAAAAAAATACAAGTGCACCGGTTTTTTTTATAAACTAAGTCGAAACAGCAACTAAAAGCGTGAAATAGTGGTAGGTATGATGAAACAAGACAACGAAAAGAATTTCGACCCACTTAGGTTTTGATTTCTTTTGAAAGCTATAAGAATATTAGATGAAAAATATGAAGAGCGTTTTGGGACAGCAAAATTTTAAATTAAAGTAAAAATTAATTAAGATTTTATTGGGTAATAGCTACCTATTTCCAGAAAATTGTGTAGGTGATAAGTGCCTAATCTAGCATATTAGTGGTACTTTTAAAAAGCTTTAAGTGACGACGTGCAAAGTAATAATTGTAATAAACAAGATCAATAAGTGATTATTTTTCCATTCACTGCATGGTTTTTTATATACAGGGTGGTCCAAACCTTGACGTCAAAAAATTTTATTTAGGTTCCCTACGTCATGGGCTATCAGAATATACCCCATGTATGTTAGCCGATTTTTTGTAGTTTTTTTTTTGATAAATTCTGGAATAAAGAAATTTATTGATAAAAAAAACTATTGGTTTTTTTTTAATATTATCTTTTTGTAAAAGCATTACAACAAATAAAGCATTTACTGACAAAAAAAATTAGCGTCCTCACTTTGATACAAGTAGGATAAAAAATAACAAATTCAAAATTTTACGTTAAAAACGCACCATAAGAGCATTAATGTAGGTAAATAAAAAAATAAAACATATCCCAAGGATTTTTGGTAATGTTTAGACTGCCCTAGACCTTAAACCTTCGTAAAAGCAAAAAAAAGTTATAAGTAATGATGAGGATTTTTCGGAGTAGTCGGTCAAATAAACTTAATTTTTTTTTATTTTAAAATAAAGTGAAATTTCGTCTGCTCAACAAATGCTCATTTACGATAATTAAGGTAACTATGTTTCCTCTGACAAGGCGCTATTTATTTTTTCATACAATTTTTTTCATAAAAAACCAAAAAAATTTTGAATGCAATTTTACTAAGTCTTAAAAATAAAATAATGTCTTCTTTCAGAAAAATACGCTATCTATGATATTTAAGGTACTTTCCCTCCATGTGGCATCGCCGTGGGACGCCCTGTACCGGGCTGTACCTATAGGTAAATAAACCAGCCCTGAGCGTGTCGAACCATGCTCAATGTAGGGTTCCGTAGTTATTAAAAAACGGGTGGGCCGATTGTGTCAAAATAGTTTTATTATAAAGTTTTCTTGATTTTTTTTTCGTACCTATTTTTTTGACTCATGGATCAAAAATTAGACAGGGCCGGGGACACAAAACTTTTTTTATTCTGGAGCGGTTATCCGAAAATATTTATTTTAGAAAAAAACTTACTTTTGGACCCCTTATTTTTTTTAAAGACCTATTCAACAACACCTCACACTACAGGAATACAGCAAAATAATAAAGTCATCCCCACTTTTTACGAGTAGGGGAGGGGCCCGAAAAATCATTGTTTTTATATGTTATTCTACCACTTTGTTGGCGTGATTAATATGTATACCTCTACTAAATTGCAAATTCCTAGTACTAAAAATGCGGAGCTATGCTGCGGACAGACAGACGGATATGGCGAAACTAGAAGAAGAACGAACCGTACCGAACGTAGTAAACTAGGAACCCTAAGAAAGGATAAAACTAAGACACTCAGAATCACAATAGGCTTAAAGCACTTGAGAAAAGATTCGTGCAAGCGTATCTAAAACGAACCGTACCGAACGTAGTAAACTAGGAACCCTAAGAAAGGATAAAACTAAGACACTCAGAATCACAATAGGCTTAAAGCACTTGAGAAAAGATTCGTGCAAGCGTATCTAATTCTATTTATTTACAATTACTTAAATCCTTTTACTGGGCCGTCTCTTCGGATTTCCACTCGTTTCGCTCGGACGACTGTCCGGTTCGTTAGGGTTCCGTGCCTTAAAACTAAAATAAAGAAGCCTTATACGACTTTTCCGTAGGTATATCATATCATCAGCCTATCTCAGTCCACGTAGGTCTCTCCTATTAACTGTGCCTATAGACGTATTAGAAGGTAAATGCCCATAACCGCAACGATGGGGCAAGCGGATTGGCGATCGTAGTAGTGTGTCCACTATGATGACTGACACTGCTGTCCGTCATCAATTTCCTATCAAACAATGGTCAGTGACGTCAATGGTAGCTCCATTGTATTAACAAGGGAGAGAGCGCGACGGGCTGCTTTACGTATCGAATAAAACCTAATGTTACCGATATATACTTGTAAAGTCATCGTACGGTTACTGTAGGCTAGGGTTGCCACATTTTTTAAAAGACAAAATAGAATTTTTATAAAAATCTTCTTCTTTATCTGGCCTTATCCCATTTTCATTTGGGGTCGGCTCTCCTAATCAATTTTCTCCAGTTATATCTGTTCTGGGTCGTGGTTGGGTCTATATTCTTATTCTCTAGGTCTTTCTTAATAAAATTACGGACATCCATGTAAGTCGGGGTCGCCCAGTCTTTTTCGGTCTAGACTTATACTCCAGCACTTTTCTGGTCATGTGGTCTGGCTAGTAAAAAAAATAGTACTTACAGGAAAAGTAAGGAAAAAAAAAACAACTATTTATCAAATTGTAGTTGCCGCGATTTCCGCGAATGCGTTCCGTTTGAAACTTCAAAAAAATCACAAAATTGAAGCCACTGGCGATATAATAAAAATATAGTATTTTACCTACGTACTGTAATTGTTATTGTATATAATATAGTACAGTCGAGTAAAATATAGTACGATACTATATATTATAGTACGGGTGGCAATCCTACTGTACTGTAGGTGCACATTTAATTCGTTTTAGGGCTATGGCGACAAATCAATTAATCGATTTAACATTCGAATAGCCCTACTCCTAATTAAAAAACAGGGTCTGTTCAAAACGGGTTGCGTTCATCGCTGCGTATGCCCGATAATAAAATGTAACATTTGTTGTAATCAACACTAAATATGTCTGTCCTGCTCGCAACTGAAGGTATGTGTGTGCACTCATTGGGCTGTATTAATATAATATTGCTTCTTTAAAATAAAAGGTAAGAAACGTAGTATAAAAAGAAAAGTAAGCTAAGAGATAATCGATGAAACATTTCATGTCCTTTAGTATTGTAGTGAACAAATCCAAAATTTTCAAATTTGGAATTTTTACTTTTTCTAACTGATTCATAAAAATGTGTTTTTAATTATGTGTATAATAAAATTTCTAAATATTGGATCAGGTCACTAAAATTCTTCTATCGTGTTACTATTTAAAATACACCTAATTATCAAGATACCTATTGGATAAAATGATTTGTTCCACGAAAACTTATCTAAAACGAATTCTGACTACCTACATGTTGTTCTTTGCTATTATAAAAACATTTTAGTACTTACAGAAAGGTTCACTATCTCAACGGTGAACAGGGGCATGAAGACTGGCGGTTCCGTAGGACTTACTTATAATTTCGCTTACAGTCATCGTTTGGTACAAAAGGGACTAAATATTACTTAATATGATGTGACACTGATCTTAATAGGCATATTAGGTATAAATCAGGCAGTGGCCTAGCTATCCCACATAACTTTACGAGCGTACTACAAAATTGTATAAATTCCCATACAAAGTCGCAAGCAGTCGCTTGTTTACCACAAACCTATATACACCTTTACATCCACCAGATATATCTAAACAATTAAAGCTGTCAGAAATATCTGAACACACCTCTGTAACCTAGGTTGTTTTCATAAGTTGTTTCATGTTTTCTCTTCCGACAACGTGTGATTTAACCGGCTCCGTGCCTACCGACCATAACGTTAGTATTAATTTAGTAAATGATGATCTGATTAACTTAGTTCACCAAAATATACAGGGTTTCAATAGTAAGGAACTCGAGATTGAGTTGTTTTTACAATCTGCTAATGTTGATATCCTTTGTATAACAGAGCACTGGCTTAAGAGTCATGAATTTATGTTTAACTTCACCGATCATAGTATAGTGAGTTCATTTTCCAGAAAGTCTTGTATCCGCGGTGGTTCCTTGATAATGGTGAAACATAATTTGAAAAGTAAAGAACGTAAAGACATTGTTGAGAAATCTATTGAGCGACATATCGAGCTCGCTTGCGTTGAGTTGGAAAAATTTATTGTTGTGAGCGTGTACAGGCCTCCCTCGGCAGACTTTAGCTTGTTCGAATCAGTCATGGATGAAGTTCTTGCTAGTGTTTTTAGGAGTAAAAAATATATTATTGTGTGTGGCGATTTTAATGTTAACTTGCTTGAAAAAACACATACTTCGACAAGCCTTGTTAATACTTTTAAATCATTTAATTTAGTACACCTCTTTTGTGAACCAACTAGAATGACGCCAACCAGCGCAACTTGTATAGATAATATCTTCAGTAACAGCAATGCGATTAATAAGTCCATAATAAATAACTTAAGTTCTGACCACTGTGGACAACGTGCCTCCTTCAGGGGAAGAGTGGAAGAAGTTCCGCAAGAGTCTATGTGTAGACCTATTTCTGAGAAGCGGTTGGATTTATTTAATCAGAATATTGTGAAACAATTACGTCATCTAAAGTTTGAACAGGAAGACCCTGACTGCTTGTGTTCCAAATTATTCCTTTGCATAAAAAAAGAATTTGATTTCTGTTTTAAAACAAAGAAACTCAAAGGCAAGGCGCGAACTAAATTCGCTGATTGGGCTACACCGGATATTCATGAGAAAAGACGCCGGCTCTATGATTTATATCACCTTAAAGCCACAGATAAGAGGCCGGAATTTCTAGAGTATGTTAAGAATTATTCAAAAACTTTTAAGCGAATTTGTGTCGCAGCTAAAGCAGATTACCTGTCGAAAAAGATCCAGAATTCGAGTGATAAGATTAAAGCTGTGTGGCAAGTTATTAATAGTGAAACCGGAAAACGTCAGATCAAAGATCCGCACTACAGCTTAAAAATTAATAATGATTTAATATGTTCCGACCTTGAAGTGGCGGATGAATTTGAGAGGGTTTTTTCTAATATACCCGTAGAAACCACCAAATCATTAAATTCATCGCCAGATATAGCTAAATCACTTTTGGAGTCAAATGCAGTGGAATGTACTAATGTATTCAAATTTGATTATGTTACCCCAAACTTGGTAATAAAAACGTTCAAATCACTAAACGTTAAGAAAACTGAAGATCTCTGGGGCCTTTCGGTCAAAGTACTACATTCCATTATTGAATCAATTGCACCTTATTTAGCTGATATTTTCAACAGTTGTATAGATACTGGAGTCTTTCCTGGTTTAATGAAACACAGCAAAATTATACCTTTGTTTAAATCAGGAACTAAAACAGACCCTTCAAACTTCAGACCAATTTCAATATTACCAGCGCTAAGTAAAGTTTTTGAAAAACTCATTCTAAATCAACTAGTTTCCCACTTTAATCGTAACAAATTGCTCAATAGTAATCAGTTTGGATTTACTAGTAGCCGATCTACCACTGAAGCCGGCGCTGTCCTCCTTAAACACATCTTTGACGCCTGGGATAAAGCTCAAGATGCTGTTGGAATATTCTGTGATCTTTCGAAAGCCTTTGATTGTGTTGACCATGAAAATTTAAAAAGGAAATTAAGCTATTATGGGGTTAAAAATGTTGCCCTTGAGATTATATCTTCTTATCTTTCGGATAGGACACAGCGAGTGGTTATTAATGGAACTCAATCATGCGGGTCGCCTGTGGCTCTTGGAGTACCTCAGGGATCAATTTTGGGCCCTTTTTTGTTTTTGGTATATATTAATGATCTTCCTAACCTTGTGCAAGAGAAACATGACATTGTATTATTTGCTGATGACACGTCACTCATATTTAAAGTGGATAGAAAAGAAAAGAGCTTTGATACCATTAATGAAGCGCTATCTACTGTTGTAAACTGGTTTACAGTAAATAACTTACTTTTGAACGCCAAGAAAACTAAGTGCATTAAATTTACCTTACCCAATGTTAAGCAGGTAAGCAACAGTATGATCAAAGTAAATGGTGAATCACTGGAATTTGAAGATCAGACAGTTTTTTTGGGTGTGACGTTAGACTCTAAACTACAATGGCATGCACAGGCGGCAGCATTGGCCGGCAAACTCAGCTCTGCCGCATATGCAGTGAGGCGAATCAGGCACCTGACGAACGTCGAGACGGCTAGGCTGGTATACTTCAGCTACTTCCACAGTGTCATGTCATACGGGATTTTGTTGTGGGGGAAAGCGGCAGATATTCAGACCATCTTTGTGCTACAAAAGCGAGCTGTGCGCTCCATTTATGAACTAGGTGCTCGGGTCTCCCTTAGGGAGAAATTTAAAGAGGCACACATACTTACTGTAGCCTCCCAATACATCCTGGACAATATTATGTATGTTCGTAAAAACATTCATGAATTCAAGAAGAATAGTGATGTTCACAACTTTAATACTAGGAATAAACATAAGCTGGCTGTGTCGGCCCACCGTCTCCGTAAGGTTAGTGCGTCTTTCGTTGGGAACTGTACACGTTTTTATAACAAAATTCCTAGTGATTTAACAAATTTGCCACAGCATAAATTCAAGTCTCAGGTTAAGCGCTACTTGATAAGTAAGGCGTATTATACCGTTAACGACTTCATAAATGATAAGGATGCTTTTAAGCCAGTACCTTCACGTGTTTGGTAAATCATATACATAAGTGAATGTTTACTATCATACTAGTGTTTCATATTGTTACCATTAATTATAGATCTGACGTAAGATAGTCATTATCTTAGTTTTTTTTTCCGTATTACTAATATGTAGTCTTGACACTTGGAGACTATACATCTCCGAGATTATCTTTTTATTTTAATTTTTCCTATTTTAATGTACATTATGTCGACACTTAGAGTCCTTTACACCTAAGTAATTTTAATTTTGTATTCAGATTTTCTGTCCTAGTTATTTCTATTTCTATTTTTTTTTTCTTGTGATAGTTGTCATATATGTAACGGGCAAGTTCGAATATAAATTCTCATGAAACTATATCGACGGTAGAAAGGCTAATTGACTTAACCGACATTTTATGTACTTTACAGGAGAGCCGTTTAAAGTTTTATTTTTTAGCAAAAAAATCGCTACAAAAAAAGTAACAGGTATATTGTAACGCAACTGCCATCAAATATTCAAGATATAAAGGCGCATACTTTGGTTCCTACCTTGATAAAATTAGTTTATTATGTCTCGAAATAAAGGTCGGTTAAGACAAATCTGCTCAAAATGAGAGAAAGGCTAATTGGTTCAAATACCAACAGCGTCTGCCGCCGGAGGCAAGTCAAATGACTGTAGTGTACAAGTGCACTTTTTTAAAAAGAAGGCTAAATGAGCTAAGCGCTATTTTTACTATACAACGGGGTAAGGCTAAACAGTTTAAGCGATTCTTTAATGGAAATAAGTGGCGATTCTAATTGACTTAATGACACACACTCATTGAAAAACGGATTGCTTAAATCTCAGGAATTATATGAATATGATTAAACATGGTGGTTGAAGCTCGGATATTTAGAGACAAAGGTATAATTACTGTGCAGGTCTAAAGAAAACAAAATTAATGAATATCGTTTTTCTCAATTTTTGTTGCTATGTAAAGAAAAATATTTGCTTCTAATAACATAATTAGATAGTTATTTGGCAGAATCAGTCTTATAAAAATTGCGGATATTGATTACAGCGTTTCATCCGCAATAACCTTTCTGTCGCTTTTAATGGAAATTATTACTAGGCTTGATAGTTACGTTACATTTTTTAATCTTAATTTTTATTATATCTGTAGTCAGTTTTTTTTTACAATATAAGCGGCAGAAATACGTAAGTAAGTATTTAGACTTAAACTTTAATTATTATTAAATAATCAAGAAATAACAATGAAAATAATTAAATTATTTCATAATTTGAAATACACGATTTCAGTATCACACACAAATCACTACGGCACAGACTACAAGTGATTGACGCGCCCGCGCGGGGGGCGGCGGTAGTTATAGGCGAGCGGCTCAAAAAGCACCGACGGCGGCAAGAGTGTGATTGTACCGCCGAGTCAAAAGTTTCTCATAGAAATTTTTGATGATTTAAGCTACACTGATATGATGCATTATGATTTTATTATAAGGATTTAAATGACACAGGTCAAACAAATATTCTATTTCAACCGACATTCTCATCTATAAAAAGAGGTTCAAAATGCTTAAGTAACATACATTTTATGGTTTAGGGTTTTACGTATTTGGTTGAAGCGACCCATGCCCTAAAAAATTGGGAAGAGCTAAATGGTTCAAGCGACATGCTTCTTTTATTTTAAATGGAGGCTAAATGCTTCAAACGCCTATGGTGGCACTTTTTTGTTGAAGTTCAATTGACTTAAACGACTATGCTCGTGTGTGATGGAGTAAAGCCAAAAGGTTCAAATCAAAACGAATGGCAAAGTTGGGAAAGTAAAAACCGCTTAAGCGGGAACTAACCAAACATGTTTGTGGGTCAAGTCACGTTTCATTCAAAAATGCAATTTTTTGTGTTGCTTCATGCCTTGATTTTTTTAACGCTGTACCAAATTTCAGAAGTGTTAACCGCCATCAAAATCGTCTGATCGCTATGAAACTGAGCTCAATCGACGGAGAAAAATCTGCCGATTCCGATGATATAAATAACTCAATATCGCCCAAAGTGTCGCTTAAGCCAATTAGCCTTTCTACCGTCGATATATGGTCAGCATTCATAGTATTTAAATTATATTGTCTGCCTGATAGCTTGCACACTCATGCTCACTTTAAGGTCTCTGCTTACGGTGGCGTCGTTGATCGGGTCGCCACTTTCCCGAAAGAAGGTTGAGGGAGGCGATGGCTGAGATACGCGTCATACTCGTGAACGGGTGCTGTTTGCGGAGACCGGTCTAATCAAGCTCACTCATGGCTTAAATTCAAACAATTTTCCTGCTGTTCTTGATATGAGAAATTGAATTCGCTACATGTTTGTTTATTTATGATTATTTAATATTATGACGCATGGAGACCTTATACATCTCTGAAACATTTAGTGAAATGTATCCGTTTGTTTTCTTTTTACTCTGACAACTAGAGACCTTTACATCTCTAGCAGTATAATAATGCTAATTTTAACGTTTAACTAAAAACAATTGTATGCCCTTTTACATATATCTTTACATCTATACATTTCTCAAAATTCATTAAATTTATATAATTGTTCTGACTATTAGAGACTTCATCTCTAGTTAATGTACTATATCTGTATTTATATTAAATCAAATTTATGTTTCGTTTTTAATTAATGCATTTTAGCCGTAAGATGTTATAAAACTATTATTTGAAAAAAGTAAGTCCCGCTGAGTTTCTTGCCGGATTCTTCTCAGGCAGTGGTGTAGGGTTAGAACCGGAGGTAGTTTTTTTTCTCTCATTCGCTATTTAGTTTAACGATTCAAAAGCGCTCGTTGCTGGGCCTAATTGAATAAAGTAAATAAAAAAAAAAAAAAAATAAGTTACGGCTTGTCCATTAATCACGTCATACTGTATAGGGGGAGGGAGGGTAAAAAAAACACCAATTATCACCATAGGAGTGGGGGTCATCGGACAAATCACGTGTAATTTTTATTAGTCTCTGCGGAACAGCAGTATAGAAGGTAGTAAACAAAATTAAAAATCATCTCTCTACTTTTTTTACCATCACGTGTGCTTAATAAAGTACGAAAATTTAAGTCTTATAAAAATGACTACTTTAGTTGTCAATAAATTAAAATTAACGTATATCACATAGTCATATTGGCTAGGGGAGGGGGGTCCTTAAAATATGACCAAAGATCACCATGGGGGAAGGGGGGGGGGTCTAAAATAGGCCAATATCGTACGACGTGATTAATGGATAAGCCCTTAGATTGCTGTCCTATTTAGAGCAGTTCCCAAAAAGTTTGTAATGTACACAAGTTATTGTTAGCACCAAATACGTAAATTACTGATTTCCTATTTTTACTACTTTATTCATCACATAAAATTAAATTGTTGTTTATTTACAATTAAGGTTGTATATATTGTAGACTATCATACTTATTCGGAATAATATACATTTTCTCAAACTTGCTACGGAATGTTCATGTTACATACTTTAAATTAAACCCGGAAATACTATCTATCTGGTGTCATGTGCAAAGATGATATGTAAAGAGATTTCATGTATTTATTTCACACCTAGGACTGCAAACAGACTGTCTTTTGTTTTGAAACGTCAAATTGTGACACTAGGTCTTCACATTCAGCCACACAAAAAAAATAAGCTTAGCACTAATGTCTTTACCAGCAGGTAAAAGAATACCTCAAACAGATTTAAAAAAAAAAATTGGCGCGATTGTTTTTTTTTATGTTTTACGATACTGTGCTATTGGTATATTTACAAATGAAATAGTATGGTTCAGCGAAATCAGTTCGTTTTATTTCATGGCAAGTTTGAGAAAAGCACTATACAAATCTCGGCGAGAAACAGGGTTACAGGCCGCGTATTCCTATCTGGCCTCAGTTCCTTCGGCCAGATATATCTACTTGGCCTGCAATCCTTCGTTTCCCGTCCTCTATCTATAGTAATGTACTATTCCTATATAATTATTTTTTCAACACTTATTGTTTAGGAAAATAATTTTCAACACATTGCACGTTAAGTATAATATTGTGGTTACAAATATATCTAAAGGTGGATTTAGACCAAACGAGCGAATGCTCCTTCTATCCCCCCCCCCCCCCTCTACGAAATTCGTTCGTTACACAAAACGTAATTCGTCGAAATCCGTTGACTTCATAGAGTGGGGGATAGAATGAGCATATTGAGCATTCGCTTGTTTGGTCTAAAGCTACCTTTACATATTGACAAACAGCACGGAATAACAAAAAGGATAGGATCGATCCTGAATAGACTTCGAGTGCGAGATATCTTTGAGCACGTTAAACGTTTAGATATATTTGAGGGTGTACAACGGAAACAATAAAACACGATACACATCAGAAAGTTTCTGTCAAACACGTAATTAGGGCTATTTAGTTGGAAGGAAGAATAAATCAGTGATTAAAAGCTGTAATAGGACAGCTTACATATAAACTGTGCATTCCATGCTATCATCACTTTGAATTATGTTGGACAGAGAATGGAAATTGTATTTTTATTTTATGCAACGAAGGTAGACAACTGAGCTCTCAGCCCACCTGATGGAAAGCAGGAACTGAGGCCCATGTACATATGTATAGTGATAAGAAAATCGCCTATCCGCTGCCTACTCTGAGGACTTATACGGATTGCCTCTATCACATCACACATCACCATAGGCCACTGTTGGACGTAGGCCTTTCCTATTGACAATGCGTATAGACGCATTAGGAGGTAAATGCCCATAATCACCACACTGGGCAAGCGGATTGGCGATCTCAGTAACGTCCACTATGATGACGCTGCCTGCCCATCATCAATCTCTTATAATATAATGGACAGTGACACTTCAATCCCTTAGTCGAGTCTTACGACACCCGCAGGAGGATTTGCGGTGGGGACAAATGTATTCTTACTGCCGTCATCACACGGCCACAACTGTACATACAAGTTGACAAACCACAATAGTTGATTATGCTTTGTGTTACATAACATTTGAAAGCTTTTATCAACAGAATTTAATTATTGTAATCCACATTTTGCGGTTCGCAAACATGTAGATATGTTATCTAAATCCACTCCATAATAATATTGTGTAAAATATAAACTGAAATTTCCTGTATTACGAATGCACTATCATCAGATATATCGGAGCTGCCAGGATGCTCAGAAATATCTGAACACGCACTCTAAAGGTGGATTTAAATAGATCAAAGTTTTGATTGGCTTTATTCTATAAATATTTGTCAAAGATCTTGCGCCGAAAATATGCGCGGTGTTAAGAAAAGCGCTATGTCCTGCCCATCTTGGCACAATCTATTGTTTTGGGGGTATTTTTGAGCTGGCGTTCGACGTCCATGTTATATATGGTCGCAGCGTTAAAGGGTTAAATCTTCAATTAACCTCCAGCTGCAGACCCTAGCTTGAACTGCCCCGATAATTCAAGTGAAACGCCACTGCATTAATCAGTTCTGGAATCTTCGGGGAATCTCGGTTCCTCCAAACCGTGAATTGTTCCGGCAGCTTATTAGATATTCATAATTGTCGATTTGTTTTGTTTGATTTGATATTAGACACGTTTCTAACAGTTTGTAGAGACAAAAAAACGTTTCAAAAACACCGACATTTTATGGTACCTAATACGAGGTTTTCAATCATGACTTGCTATTTTATTTATTTAACCACTCACTTGCTTTGATTTTTGCGATAGACTCTATGTCTATGTAAAATAAGACTAATAAGAGTGATGACATGTAACAAAAGCTACATGAAGCAAGTGAGTGGTTAGTCATCTAGTACCAGAACCTGTCATTTAGTTAATGTAAAGACGTGGCGCCGCGTAGTGAAGTGACGGCAGTAAGAAATATAAGAATACATTTCGTTACCACCCATAACTATTACCATGGGTGTTGTAAGAGTCTGCTAAGGGATTAAAGTGTCATTGATCATTGACCACATACCTATTTTTGAAGATTGATGATTGGCAGCAGTATCGTCATAGTGGACTCTAACTGCGATCGCGAATCCGCTTGATGAATGTAGCGATTATGGGCATTACATGTTCAAGAACGGTTAGTGACACTTCAATCCCTTAGCCGGCTCTTACGACACCCGCGGAAAGAGTTGATGAGTATAATAGTACGTACCTAAGCCGAAAAACACACGTAATTAAAAAGAAATCCTTTTAAAACAATTTTTAATTAATAATAGTGTTAATATAATAGCAGTAATAAAAACATTAACACTTTTGGTACCGCTCACTATCGCGACGATTTCTGGTTCACCTCGAGGTGACCATATCAAATCAAAAAGAAATCAAACGTTTTAAAGTTGAATAGGCTTCTCGGTCAGTTATCATCAGATCTTTAGGGAACCCTCGGAATTAATGGGGCTACGTAAGGAATCTTAATGGGAGTCTTATCTTATCCTTCTGAAAAAGGGCTTAAGTTGTATCGAAATGTAAGCGAGTTTTGTCGCTTTAGCGGATTTGGGAAATACGGTTGTAGGAAGAAAGGTCTTATCAGTGTTAGATATTACTAGCAAAAGTAAATAAAGAATAGAAATTGATCTATGTAAATTAATGATTTTTTAATATATTTATTTTCAAAACTACAATTTATGTACATAGATTAAATCTAACTAATCTACTTAACCAGCATCCTCGGTACAATGCCAAAAGGGCCAATCTTATTAATGATTGTCTATATATTTTGATTAATAATTGTAATTTGTGTTTGTATGATGGTATTGCAAATTTCAACTATTTTTATTTTAAATCTTAATTTACTTGTTGCTAATTGTTTTTTTCTTTAATGTTCTTTGACATTTGTAAGCCAAACGGCAAGCATAGTGTTCTTTACCGTAGACCTAAGACCTATTTGTACCTATGTTTTACAAATAAACTATTCTGATTCTGATAACTATTATTAATGGCGTTATTTGGATAGATCATCAGCATTCTCACCCTGTGGTGGCCGTGTGGTAACGGCAGTAAGAATACATTTGTGACCACCCCGACTCTTCCCGCGGGTGTCGTAAGAGTCGACTAAGGGATGGAAGTATCACTGAGCATTCTTTGATAGAAGATTGATGATGGGCAGCAGCGTCATCATAGTGGACACTGGACACACTATTTTAATCGCCAATTCGCTTGCCCGGCGTGCATAGAAAATAGGAGAGGCCTACGTCCAGCAGTGGACTTAGATAGGCTGACACGGTGGACTAAGGTAGATCCTACATAATATATCCAATTAAGCAGAATAAATACAAAGCTAAAATCAATTTTTAGTTAAAATATTCAACAAAGTCATCCAATCTAAGTTTACAGTTATGATCCTTAAGCCCTTTTTCTATCACAGATGTAATTTGGAGTGATCTAAGATAAACTTGAACATAGATTAACCAGACCGTTGAATAATTGGAATGTGACTTTGGTGCGGTTTCACTATTACCTTAGATAAATGTAATCTCTTATCTAGTAACTGATGACCGATATTGACATTTATTTAACCTCTAGATAACATTCTTATAAGTGGAATATTTACCATGTAGGTAAATTGCAATTATTGAGCACCCGATATTTCGGCACTCCTGCATACGCCATCTTCACTGAGTAACTTTTCTCTAATGGCTATAATCACGATGGGAAAATTGAGATAAGAACTTTTGTAGGTAGGTACAGGAAAATTAAATTACTTAACCTCTTAGGCACTGGTCTCACCGCGAGCTACTAATCTATGAGCCTGTGCTATGAGCCATCACCGCCGGGCGAGTATCGCCATGTCCCTTTTATTTACTTACACGGTAGTGCGTATCTTTTATTCGTGTCTATAGCCGATAGTTCATAGCTTAGTACCTCGCGGTGAGACCAGTGCCTTAAGTGAATGCATTTTACATTTAAACACCTACGAAGAAGTTTAAGATAACGTGAAGAAAGTTACTAAGTGCTTCCAGCTCCAGCGTAATATTATAAGCATTAAGTAATACCAACTCCTGTTTTCCTATGGACGCTCTTTAAGTTCGTTTGATACCCTGCAGGTATTTTTGAAGTCAATATTCACATCCTTTGTTTTTGTGTTCTGTAATTTGGCATTATGTCTGGGAATTATACTTTATTCGGGCTGTATGCTTTTTGACAAATCCCCAATACCAAACCCAATATAGTTGAAATATCAAACAATTGACACTCAAACAGACCCTAATTGAATTTGTTACTTACGTGGTTTTGCAACCTAATTTATCTATATTTTGATATTAGATAGTAACGCATTTTAATATTTTAGATTCAAGAGACCCGCAACAGAATAAAAAAACATTCTAAAATATGTAAAATACTCAATAATATGTACAATGCATGTTAATTGATTTAAAATAAATGTTAAACAAAGAAAAGTGTTTTATTCAAATAGGGAACTAAAATTATGGTTTCCGAAATATATATGGCTAATAACCCTTAGTTAGTCCAAACAGTTATATGCGTAGTATACATTAGGTAAATATAAATTAGTCCAAGTTAAATTATTGCATAACTTTAATATGCAAACAAAGTAGTATGCCAAAATAATTACTATGCGACAGTACATTTATGCTAATTAATACAAATTATACGAAGAAAATTATGCCAAAATAGAATAGCCTGAAAAAGATTATGCGACCAGAAGGTATACCGGTTTTGCACTATCCCTGACGAAATTATTTTTACAGTCGTAACCACACGGCCAACTCTTCTCGCGGGTGTCGTAAGAGTCGACTAAGGCATTGAAGTGTCACTGACCATTTGATAGAAGATTGATGATGGGCAGCAGCGTCATCATAGTGGACACTGGACACCAGACACCACTGCAATCGCCAATCCTCTAGCCCGACGGTGCGATTATGGGCATTTACCTTCTAATGCGTCTATACGCATGGTTAATAGGAGAGGCCTACGTCCAGCAGTGAACTGAGATGTGATGTTATGTCTGCTTGTTTGCCACTATTGTAGTATGAAAATCAAATGAACTATTCAACGAAATTGGATTATGTAAAGGGCAGTAGTGAAAGTGATCATCCCACACGGAATCTCTGAGCGAACAATAAAATTTAACTCTTCTACGGAAGTTAGTCCATTGCATAATATGATATCAGGATGCTTAGCCAAGTTGCCATTGCCAATCGCTAACGCATAGTAGCGTATCGTAGTTTTCCCTCTCTGTCTCTCTTTCATATTAGTGCAACAAAGACACCTGCCATTCGAGCGTTAGCGATGGGCAACTTGGCTAAGCACCCAGTATTTTGACATTTTATGTATTACTATTTATGTAAGAAATTTGAATGTAGTGTAGGTGCGTGAATATTTTCATATTAGCCAAATTTCAACAAGAAAGTATTTTAAAGACAAACGGGTCTTAATCGCGTAAAACTTACGTTTAATTATATCCTGACGTTTCGGGCATGACGTTACACCCGTGATCGCAGGCAGGCAAGAAAATATTTCTCGAATATTTTCTAAATTAATTTACATGTATAAATGACAGATAAGCAAGCTATGTGATAGTTTTATCATATTAGGGCAACTTATAGCTGATTTATAAGCAGCGAGGAGAGCTGTAACTAGCTCTTAGTCTCTTAGATAGGTCTTTGAAGAGACTCAGAGCGCTTGGACCCCACGGAAGGTCTCGACGCCGAAAGGAACGAAATTATATTCGACGAGACCACTGTATTTTCCCACCTTAGACTTTTCTGCCGCCTTTGCTGCTGCCGCTGCCCTCGCAGAGGTTCGGTGGAGATGAGACGGGGCTAGCGTGTCTACTTGTATCATCATCATATCAGCCGAAAGAAGTCCACTGTTGAACATAGGCCTCCCCTAAACATTGCCACAATGACCGGTCCTTCGCCACCCGCATCCAGCGACCTTCACCAAGTCATCACTCATCAGTATACTTTTATATGACTTTTTTAACAAACGGTCAAATAATTTAAGGTAAGATTGAGTTTTCTTTAGAAGCGATAGATCGCTCCAACTTTTTCTTTTAAGGTTCCGAGCTAATCCTAATATAATGCTAATAACCTCTGAAAGTTTCCAAATCCCGTAAAAAGTTATTTCATAGCAGAAAAAAGTCACTTTTTGCAAGAATGGAAAAGTTATTTAAGACTGGAATTACTCTTTTACTAGACTAGATTAATTTAAATTCGATTAATTATCTGCATAACGACTAAAAGATTATGTGAGAAAACTTACGCGAGAAAAGATACGCATCAGAGCTTTATCACGTCTGGATTCCGATCCGTATGAGGAAAAATTTAAAATACAGTCTTACTGGCTGGCAGAAATTTTCGAAATCGAGGAATAACATACAGGGTGACAAAAAATGTGCCAAAACCCACTACAAATAGCTAAAAAAACAGCATTGGTCTTATAACATTTATAACAACACAACTAACTGGTACCCACAATACAAGCCTTAATTGAGCTTACCGTGGGACTAGGTTGATTTGTGTAAGATTTGTGTAAGATGTCCCAATATGTCCCAATATATAACACCTGGTAGGCTTAAATGGGATAATGTGTGTTATTTTTTGTTTAAATTCAAACAAGGTTATATGTTGCACTTTTATTTCATTGAAATTTGAACTGTCACACTGAAACTTAGTCCAGATTTAAATACTCCAAAAATATAGGACAGAACCGTGCAATATTGGGGTAGAGAAGGTGTACTGCCATTTGGCAAATTATGTTTCCCAAATATGACTTCCCAAATTACTTATCGCAATAGTCTCATTTCCCAAACAAATCTTTAGCAAAGTTACATTTCTCATTTTATTCATTTGGTCAAATTATTATTTTGCAAAGTTTCACTTCGTCAATATTTTATTAAGCAAATGTCTTATTTTGTCATAAGTTAAAATAAAAAAAAAAATCCCAAATTTGATACTTCGCAAGCTCTACTTATAGCAAAAGACTGGCAAATGATAATATTATTTTAAAGTTCGTAGGTCTATACAGGAATTTCGTTCTTTTTTGCACAACCCTTGGCTTGAACTTGCCTGGAAGAAAAATCGTATTTCACGAATAATTGGTAGCATAATGAATGAAGTGAGAAAATAAAATCCATCATAATGATCACTATTCATATTTTTTATTGGTAGGTACTATGAAGGCACACATAGCCACGGATAAATAAACTATATTTTTATTTTCATTTTCATAAAAAAAACTATACCAGAGCCACCGTTAGGTACGACGACGAGCGAAGCGAGGAGGAGTGTTAGGTGAAACTGCGACCATACAGCGCACGAGCCGAGCGAGCGAAGCGAGCGTGCCGCGGTAGCGGCCGGCGAGTGCCAGAGCCGACTGTTTTGTTATTCCCTCGGCATTGCGTTCCCTCATCGGTTTCATCCAAATTACTCTTTAGAACCCGACTTTTAATTGTTTATCAACATAATATAAAACCCCGTGTGAGCTTTTATTAGAAAAAAAACATAAACATACCTATATAAAATTCGCCTCAAACTATACCCAAAAACATTGGTAATTATTTAGTTCACTAAATGCCAGCTAAGCCATCAACTACATGAAAATATGCATTATAAAAAGTTCCAATTAAAAACCAAGCCCAAAGATAGAATTTCCAATCATTTAGTTGGGAAATAAAACGATTTCATAAGATTCAATTGGAATATTATGATCTTTCGGCGAAATGACTTTATGCGAAAAATTGGTTGCGGTGTAATATTGTATATGCGGTATAAATCGTATGCCATACAATATTTTGGGATTAGTATGTTACGCCGAACGATGCATTTGCCAAAAAATATTTTGGGAAAATAAAAACGACCAAGTAATTCTTTGCTAAACAATCGCTTGCCAACAAAAAGGCTTGCTAACTGTAAAATTTCGATAAGTAGTTTTGACAATTGAATTTTTGCCAAATGAAAATTTGGGAAAAATAGTTTGCGATGTGATACTTTGGGAAAAATTATTTGCCAAACATTAGTAAACCGGTAGAGAAATGTATTCTAGTAAGGAATTCCTACTCGCCCGTGAAATTATTTGTCCCTCCTATTAACTTTTTTTATCTAAAAATAAACAATTTAAATCCCAACATATTAGGAATACCTATGAAATTGGCTTTTGGTATGGAAAATTTTGTGAAAAGTCTATTTTCCATACAATTAATTTTGTGTATATTTTTTTCATGTCAAAATCAAAATGAACCAAACTTTGCCAGTAATATTAGACACTTCTAAGACGTGTTTTGTATATTTCTAATTCATAAAACAAGGCACTATAACACATTTATACATATTTCAAACATATGAACCGGCAGCATATGGCAAGAGTTGTTTTCAAAGCTTATTTTATAATGTCACTTAAGGAAAGAAAAGGTGAAAATCTTTTGTTACGTAGTGCACTGATAAAAACAAAATAGGTATAATCTAAGTTACTCTGTACATAATAAATTAGTGGTCAACTAAACTCTATCACCAAAAACGCCAATTTCATAGGTAATGACCCAACACAAACCACCCTGTATCCATACTTAAGTGTGTATTATACACGCTCGTTGCGATGAAACACGGCGATAATGAGCCCCAAACTACGGGTTAACAAGCCCTTTCATCCGACTTAACCCGTGAAATGAATTCTTTTTTAATTAAATTGACAGCCGATGATGTGTTTTGGTAAGAATAAGTATAGGGTGTGTATATGCTTGTATTGCTGTTGTATTGTATACGCGTGTTGGTGTTGAACCAATATAACGTGAGCTTAAAATCTGAAATAGATAATATTGGGCAGTTTTGTGTTTATTGTCTTAAAATAAGCAGTTTATTTCATAAAAATAGAGCTATTGTATTGTACAGACACAGAGTAATCTACAAATTTACAGATTATTTGCTAAGATTAATTTTACTAATATTTTATATTATTCATAATCTCACTATTGTAACGAGGTACATCTTATCAATCTTTTCGGCTATATTTACGGGCAACACTTATTGACCTGTTATTTTACATTCTGAATTGGGTCAAAATTCTTTTTGTTGTCTTATTTTGTGTCCCTAACAAACGTGACACAATGGTGATTTTTGTATGAAACGATGTTTAGTTTTCAATTTCTTATGTAAGGATTAAAATCTAGCGCGAAACGGAAATACAATTGCACCGGATTTTTTTTATTTACTTAGTCGAAACAGTAACTAAAAGCGTGACAGAGTGGCATGAAACAAGACGACGAAAATAATTTAGACCCCATTACAAAATTCTACGATAAAAAAATTGCTGTATGGTAATATTAAATACCGGATGGGGCAAAAAATGGTAATGCAAATAAACATGTCATTGTAGTGTAATTAAAAGTGTCACATCATCAGCCTAACTCAGTCCACTGCTGGAAGTAGGCCTCTCCTATTAAATATACGTACCTAATAGACGTATTAGGAGGTAAATCGGCAAACGGATTGGCGGTCGCAGTAATGTGTCCACTACGATGACGTCACTGCCTATCATCAAACTTCTATCAAAGAATGACCAGTGACACTTCAGCTTCTTTAAGCGATTTGTATTAGGTATTTATTTTTGCCACAACTCGATAAGTAGTCTAGGATATTCGTATAATGTAAGCCGGTTACGATCTCACTATACCAATCGTCACGAGAATTTAAAAAAATGTAAACAAATATGGTTCCATCCATAGCATTCGATGTCTTTGACACATATCGTAAAACACGATATCGTCGGCGATAGTGCAATACCGCGTAACTTCTAAAGCAGATAGAGTTCAAATATCAAACTATTGTCACTCAAATTGATCCTAATTGTATTTGTTTGTTACGCGGTATTGCACTATCCCCGTCATCCCCGACGATATGTGTCAAATACTAATATTTTTATATCAATATTTTTAACTAAAAATGACGATCCTCGTGCCGGTTCCTACCTTGTTCAACGAATATCGTTGGCCATCCAGCGCGGCAATGCTGCTAGCATTCTCGGTACGTTTGGGCCGGGTAGTAGCCGGAACGAGGTTTAGGTCTCTAAAGTTCGTTTGTATTTTAGATTAAGTTTAATATATATTATTTAAGTCATATTGTTTTTGTAATGTATTTATTATTAACGGTGTTATTAATAAATATACTAAAAATGTATGTGAACTCAAGGTTTAACGATTTTAAGTTCGTAATAAAACCAAGATTGTGTTCTAAAAGTGCGTGATTACGGAATAATGCAAGTTTTTAAGTTTGTTTACATTTTTTTAAGATTCTACTGAAGATTGGAATATGTATAAGAGTTGGACTCTCGGGGTATCGATAGGAATTAATCTCTGGAACAAGTTTTTGTATACTACGACCACACAGTACGATACGCTTTTTAATTATAGACTAGAACATATGCATGGTAGCTGACGTGTATGTCGGAGTTAAAATCGATTTTAAATTGACAGTTTATTAAATGTAATGATCGGTCTGAACTGAACTCATAGTAACCTCTGTCAAAATGATGTTCTGGAGTTTTTGAACTGTTGATTGTTATCAAGATTGAACAGACTCTCACCTAGCAATGTAGGTACGGTCAAGGGCATAAATATGTATACACTTTTTTATCTTATGCCGTAAAAATAAGGTGCAAAAGTGTTTACATATATTTGCCCTTGACTGTACAAGTTGCAGAACATTTTCAAAATTGCGGGAATATACTCGGAAATTTCCGAGAATTTTCATGCGAATTTATGAGTAAGTTCTCATTGAGAATCTTTCCACGAGAACTTATAAGAAAAAATTATGAAGAATATTGTATATCACAATTAAGTAAACAAGGCATAAAATATACCTTGGTAGGCATTTATATACAACGGTTTCAGCATGATTAGATTGCTTGTAAAATTTAAATTGTCGCGAGAACATTCTCTATAGAAATTTCGCAACTTATGAAACTTCTCCTCGGTACATTGCTACTCTCACCTTAAGGTTTTGACGTTTGTCTATAGTCTTACCCCCTTATTCAAAAATTCATAAAGAAAATAGATTTATTGGAAAACCAACAACACAGGAAACATAATAGTAAAGTACCGTAGTAAAGAACCTTAAAATAAATAAACTTAAATAAGAAATACAACTCATAAAGCGTTTGTCCCTTTCGGTCTTAACAATGTACTGTCCACAAGAGCAAAAGGGACAAACAATTATTAGCGGCTTGTTAAGTTATCATTATCAAACGTTTACGAATAAGGGGGTATATTTTTAGGTACCTACTTCAATAAATATGTTGGGTCAATGTTACACAAATCAACGTATTCCCACAGTAAGCTCAAGCTTCAAAAATAATTTCGAAGTACTTGTCTAAAAAATCTTTTTCACTAAAATTTACCATGTCTGAAAATAGCCCCGGAAGTCTACAAAAAAATGTGTCCCTTTTAAATCTAACTTTTTATAAGTCCATCCGTCCAAATACTTTAAACAAAAATGAGGCTCAACCTTTGATCTTCCTTATTAATGAACGTTTGAACGTTTATTAATAAGGACACATTGATGTAGCTATAGCCGATGGCCGTTGGGGCGGAAAGGTTCTCGAGTGGCGGCAACGTACCGGAAGGTGCAGCGTGGGTAGGCCAGCCATGACCAAGGAACAAATATTTGTGATAAATAAATAGACCTCAATAAATAATACCCTCGCCGGGAGTTGAACCCGGAACCTCCAGTTTCGTAGGCAGGGTCACTACCAACTAGGCTACGTAGGCTGACAAACTTACAATAATCGAATATGTCCTATAGGACTCACATTTTTATTCTTCAAGTGCAAAAATATGTAGGTATCGAAAGAATCGTCTTACATGTTAATGTTTGGGGGAGGCCTATGTTCAATAGCGGACGTCTTTTGGCAGATATGATGATGATGACATGTAAATAAGTTACGACGTTCTTATTATACAGAATTAGAGTGCACTGGGTAGCGTGGGTAGGCCCCCCCACAAGGTGGACCGATGACCTGGTGAAGGTCGCAGGAGTCCGCTGGATGCGGGTGGCGCAGGACCGGTCATTGTGGCAATCTTTGGGGGAGGCCTATGTTCAGCAGTGGACGTCTTTCGGCTGATATGATGATGAGAGTTCACTGGGACATATTTTTGAGCATTTTTATAAACACCTTATTTTGCTTTTCAATACATAGGTACACACCTATTTATGTGTAACGTAAGTTCCTCTTACTGTCAAAATCAGCAATCCGCTGGGAATGCTGTTCTCCAGATTCAACATTAAAGAAAAAACCTACAAAAATACTTACTGCCTCAAATTAGAACATCATTCAGGTACTTATCAGTGTCTACTTTTATCTAGCCATTAAGATCAAGTCTAGACGGCACCCGGGGATTACACAAGAAGTCACTTCAACAGGGTCGCGGGATCGTGAATCATATATGGCGGAGGGTACAGACATCAGTAGTAATGTTTTTAAGTAATGACAGTATGACAACTGCTGAAGCGCTGTGTACAGATTCTCGCCAATCTGGATCAAATGGAAAAATCCTTAGTAATCCTG
The DNA here is from genome assembly GCA_025490895.1 of Thaumatotibia leucotreta. Lineage (NCBI taxonomy): Eukaryota > Metazoa > Arthropoda > Insecta > Lepidoptera > Tortricidae > Thaumatotibia > Thaumatotibia leucotreta. The sequence continues at coordinate 61 of JALPQI010001585.1, read as the reverse complement.
AGTTTCCTCAATATGAGGGACAGTCAAAGGGCCATCTATAAAAGGGAGCATTCCATGAAAA